>CAUYRH010106248.1:0-37939 GCA_963574655.1 Perodicticus potto
ACCCATGAATGGATTAATAAATTGTGGTACATGTATACCATGGAATATTATGCAACCTTAAAGAAAGATGGAGACTTTACCTCTTTTGTGTTTACATGGATGGAGCTGGAACATATTCTTCTTAGCAACATATCTCAAGAATGGAAGAAAAAGTATCCAATGTACTCAGCCGTACTATGAAGCTAATTTAAAGGTCTCATATGAAGGCTATAACCTAACTATAGCACAAGAATATGGGAAGGGAGGGAAGGGGGGAGGTTGGGGTGGAGGGAGGGTAATTGGTGGGGCCATACCTATGGTGCATCTTAGAAGGGTACAGGCAAAGCTTACTAAATGCAGAATACAAATGTCTTCATACAATAAATAAGAAAAGGCCATGAAGGGTATGTTAAACAGTTTGATGAAAACATTTCAGATTGTATATGAAACCAGCACATTGTACCCCTTGATTGCACTAATGTATGCAGCTATGATTTAATAATAAAAAATAATAATAAATAAAAATAAATAAATAAAAGCTCTTCAGAAGAGAAGTGAAAAGCAATATGGCAGACTGAACTGTCCCAGAACTGTTCCAGACTGTCCCAGAAAGAATGACTGCAGATAGAGGAGAGGGGCATGTCCTCCAGTCTGAGAGTTTCACAGAGGAGAGTGGGGCCCATGCCTTCCCTCATGAAAACCTGGAATGGGCTCAGGGAACTTGATCTGGGAGCTCCTTGCTCACTGCCATTTTTGTGGGGATGTATTCCAGCAAGTCAGACATGCAGGCTGGATTCTGTGCCCCTAGGACTCCAACAAGTCGCCATTGGACATAAGGTGGATGTTTGGGAATTGAACTCAGAAGGCAAAAGAGCTCATGCAGACAGAACTGATGGGAGAAAACTGTGAGGGTCTGAGATGCTCCCATAAGGGAGAGTGCCCCCTGCCTCTATAGGAAACCCTAGCTGTTGAATTGGGGAAGGTCTTCACGTGGGGAAGATTCCAGCATGTGGCACCACAGCAAACCAGCAGGTGCCCTAAGCTGTTGGGGATTTCCAGCCCCTCCCCATGCCCACTGCTCCTGGTCTGGGGAAGATGCCTTAACTCTCTTACTCACTTTCCCTAGAGATTGGGGAGGTAAACTTAGAACCCTGCTGAGCTTAAAGCAGCACTGACAGACTAGGGTGGGTCCCTTGGAACAACCCACCCTAGTCCAGCCTTGGGAGCCATAGCAACGAAGCATGATGCCCAGGCCATTCAGGTTTGGCCCTTCCCTACAACCAGTTTTCCTAGTCTGGAGAACTTCCCAGCAGCCTACACTAGTGGTCAGAAAAATGACCTCTGAGGACTGCCAAGGCTTTGCAGAACCTTCTGGTACACGAAACCTAACCATGCCTGGCCTCGCTCCACCATCCATTTCTGCTGTGGTACCTGAGAAACTCCCTGGGAACTACAGGGCCCCTCACAAAGCCTGTGGCATTCAAGTGCTCCAAATGAGGGACTAGGCTAATCAAAAGCACAAAAGAACATCTGGGAAGCTGGCTCTCTCCAGCAAGATTCAGCCATTGACAGGGAGAACCATTCTATAGATCATTACAGCATCTACCAACTCAATCAAACAGGGCCTGGCTGAGCCTGCCTCACAAGGATCCCCTGCTGTCTTGGTGATTAGGCTGGGTACCCAATACAACCCACACTGCTGGGGAGAGGTAAAGACAGTAAGATAGAGGAAACCTGAAGAGGATTTTTTTCTTTTAGGAGAGAAATAAAAGTTACGGACAGTTCAATTTATAAGTGGTCTTCCTCTTCCACTGCATATCTCTAGGCCATTTGAGGAGCTTCTCAGAGTCCGGGCAGAGATATTACAGTAGAGAGCAAGTGAACAGAGATGTGGTGCCTGCTAGTCCCAGACTTTTACAACTGGTGACATCCTGATCACTCCGGTACACAGAGCCAGGACAGGTCCACTCAGGAATTGGCCATCCCACAGTAACATTTGCATCACCCTTGCCAGGCTGAGAGAGAACAGACACTTCCTCGAGTCATACCCTCTGACTGAGACCTGAGAGTGACTCCTCTCTGATGTGGGAGTCAAAGAGAGGAATAGCCTCAGATGCCAGAGGCAGCACCTGAGAAGCCTGGGGCAACTGCCTCACTGATTGGTAGAAGTCAGGGGAGAAGCTCGGCCAGTCAGCAGCTTTGGACCACCTATATGGACCCTGGGTCACTGAAACAAAGCAAATAACAACCTACAGAATGAGATTGTCTAAATTAATTAATGCAATTTAATACTGAATAGCTATGGGCTAATAACTAGAATTTGCAAAGAGCTCAAGCAAATCTGCAAGAAAAAAATCAAGCAACCCCATCAAAAAGTGGACAAAAAGTATGAACGGAAGCTTCTCAAAATAAGAAAAACAAATGGGCAATAAATTTATGAAGAAAATGCTCAACATCACTAATCATCGGGGAAGGGCAATTTAAAATCACCATGAGATATCACCTTACCCCAATTAGAATGGCTTTTATTATAGAGTCCAAGAACACTAATTGCTGGCGTGGATGCAGAGAGAAAGGAATATTTATACACTTTTATTGTAACTGCAGTTTAGTCCAACTTTCATGGAAAACAATATGTAAATTCCTCAAAGAACTAAAAGCAAAGCTACCATTTGAGCCAGCAAACCCACCATTGGTTAGCTACCCAAATTAAGAGACATTTTATCAAACAGGCACCTTCACCCAAATGCTTATTGCAGCACAATTACAAATGCAAAGATGTGGAATCAACACAAATGACCATTGATTCATGAATGAATTAATAAATGTGATATATGTATGCCACCGAGCAGTACTCAGCTATAAAACAGATGAAATTAAACCTTTTGAAATAATCTGGGTGGAACTGAAAACCATTCTCCTAAGTGAAGTATCTTAAAAAATAAAAAATAACAAAAAAAACCACAAAGGCCACATGTATTCATTATTAAATTGGACTAAGCAAAGAGCACACATCTGCATAGAAGGAAGTAAAACTCAGTGAACACTAACGGTTGTCAGGATAGGAGAAGGACAGCAAATAAACTGATCTAACAGGCACTAAGAAAAACGTCTGGGTGATGAGCATACCATAGATAAGATTTAAACATTACAAAAACGACTTGTGTAACCTAAAACATAAATCCCCTTAATATTTCAAAATATATCTTTAAAAAATAAAGTTCTGCAGAAGACTTTGATGCTCATCTAACATTCACAATCAGCACTTTTAGTTACTAGGGAGTCACTGATCACAGTGGTCAGTGACATTGTCACAACTATGATTTTATAAATTATTATTTATTTATATATATTTTTTTAAGACACAGTGTCACTATGTTGCCCTCGGTAGAGTGCTGTGGCGTCACAGCTCACAGCAATCTGAAACCCTTGGGCTTAAACGATTCTCTTGTCTCAACCTCCAGAGTAGCTGGGACTACAGGCACCTGCCACAATGCCTGGCTATTTTTGGTTGCAGTTGTTGTTTACCAGACCAGGGCCGAGCTCGAACCCTCCAGCCTCGGTGTATGTGGCTGGCGCCCTACTCACTGAGCCAAAGGGTGCCGAGCCTGCAACCATGTTTTAGAAAGATTTCTATTGCAGTTGTGCACCAATGTTGTGGAGAAATAGAAACCAGACAATAAGCAAGGGATTTAAAGTTGAGTGTCAAAGACTTTCCTAAATGTGGACTGACAGTTTTAACCCCTTTTTGAAATTTACAGGCTTTTTACTTTCTTGAGGAAGATTTTATCTTGAATTCCTGGTCCCCGAATTACTGTTGGATTTGCAACATGAAAAATCTTTTCATGGTGAGTTTAAAATGACTTAGTTTGGCCATTATGAAAGTCAATGAAAAATTTTAGCAAATCTGAGACATAGTTGAAAATAAAGGGCTTTCTTACACTATTCGTTTAGTTAGAAATGAGCTTTTTTTTTTCCTATTGCTTACAAATGACACTTTAATATGCCTGTAATTCTAAAAGCACTGGGGAGGGGTTCCAATTGAAAGTGTTGGGTTTATTTATTTATTTATTACAAAGAATTACAAAGAATAGAGGGGAAATGCATTGTTTTCTTTCTTTTTTGATGCTTTTCAAAAAGCCTAAATCGACTACAGCTGTGATATGGCACAGACCTAAAACAGGAAATGAGTGTTTCGATAATGCTGCATTTCCAAAGCACTTAAACGTCATGGTGAAAATACCAATAATAATACTCTTTGAGATTAACTCTGGAGGGATGGATTTAATTCACCAGACTATTTTAGGAGAGCCCATTTTAAAAAATATTCAAAAGAGACCCCTTTCTCAAAAGTGTCAGGTTATACGAAAAATAAAAGTAAAAGTAAAATGCAAGAGAATGAAAAAAACAGTGAGCGTCGACAATATAGGAATAAGCTGCTGTTCCAGGCAGCATTTTTCTTTCCTGTGCAGTGGCTGCCAAGTACAATTTTACTTTTTTGATTTAAGAGCGATCTTTTCAGGATCACTTCTTCAGTGGGAATGTGGCCAGTGATGAAGTACATGGGCTCTTGGACAAGGTTCTTAAGCACTTTGCAATGATTCAGTTTAGGAAAGATTTTTTTTTTTAAGGCATCCAATGTCAACAAATGTTAAAGCTAAGAGCAGCCTTATGTCACACCCATTCTCTCCACTAGCAGCCCTTGTTCATCCCAGGATTTTTTTGCATTACTGACATAACTCTGACCCAATGACCTTGTTGCTTGCAACATAAGAAGTCCTTGCTTTTGATCATTTGACTATAATGTTCTTGGTCACAGACTATTGAGTTCCAGAAGCTGCAAAGTCTGCTCAAATAGAATATTTGTGTTCCCTATTTTTCAAACAATCTTCATGGACAAAAACATACACACAAAAAAATTAGGACTATGTTTCTTCTATATTTTTTCTTAGAAAAATGATCTCTTAGTTCAGTTTTAAAAGCACTTATTGATCACGTAGAAATTCTCAAGCACCCTGTTATATGTTGTAACACAAAGGAATCTGCTAATTTTTTATTTATAGGTGGCAGATACAAATATTTTAGGCTTTGGGGGACACAAATAGTCTCTGCCACACTTTCTTCTTTCTCATCTTTTTACGACCAAGGTATAAAAACCATTCATACCAAGGGGAATGAGAAAAGGGGTCTCTTTTGAATATTTTTAAAAAGGGATCTCTTAAAATAGGTTTAATGGATAAATAAATAACATATAAAAGGAAGTTTCATTTATAAGTGGAAAAAATAGTTTGAGCTATAGGAACACTTAAATTCTGTGAAATTGTATACTCATTGTAATGCTAAGTATTAATGCGTAAGTGATGAAATCAGTCAATCATACCTAGGATGTCGACCCCCCAAACTGAAGACAAATAGGTACTTGTTTTCACACAGGAAGGAATTCCAGAGAAAGTGAACAGAGTAAAACAAAAGCAAGTTTACTGAAGTAACGAAGAAATAGAAGGAAGGCCATTCCATAAGTAGGGCAGTGGCCGTCTCTCAGAGCCCACAGAGAGTACCCTTGGTGAGTTTCTGGTGTCTGATTCTATACTTTTTGTTTATTTCATGTTCAGCAGTATGAAGGTTATTCATAAGACTTCTGTGTAAAGGGTGGAGAGTTCCTAGAATAAATCCCCCCTTTCTAAACCATCTAGGGTAACTTCGAGGAGTTACATGGCGTTTTAGATTTCCATGGCACTGGTGGAGGTTTCTTTATCATGCGAATATGTTAGAACTAGGGCATGAGATGTGGGGGTAACCAGAAGTCACTCTCACCACCATCTTGGTTCAAGCTGTTTTTGACCAGCTTCTCCACTACCTCCTGTTTTATCAGAGACCTGGGTTCAGGTCTTATCATGCCTTATTGAGCAGGACCCGTGAGCTCCGTATCTCAAGAGTATTTCATCAGAAAGATGAATTTCAGTTTATATTTTGATAGATAGAGAAAAATGAGGGTGCATGGAGAATTCAAGTAGGTAAAACAGTGAGTCGTGGCACCAAACCTTCACAGAAGGGTTGAAGCACAGGGTATGTATGAAATATAAGAGTAAAGGTAGGCCAGAATGTCCAGAGCCTTGTGAAACTGTCTCGATTTTATCCTATAAGCAACACAACAGGCAGAAGAATTAAGCAGAAAACTAAGATTCAATCTATTTTCTAGAGACCTAACTTTATTTAGATCCAGTTTTTCTATATGACACTGTTGTGCCCGGCTCAAGGGATCCCCACATAAATCACCCGGAGACCAAATCCTATGCAAAAGCAAGAGGTTTATTACAAGCCTGGACTGGGGGCCTCTCACACCTGGCGCAGCAGGAAAACGGAGAAGCCCTCGGCCTCGAAAAGGAGGGGTTTTTAAGGGTACAGAAAGGAAAAAGGGAGGGGGTGTGGGGTGAGTTGATAAAGATCTAGGGGACTGAGTAATACTTGTCCTTGTCGGGTCTGGGAAGGAGCCTTTATCACTCAGGGCAGACACAAGGATGAGGGGCGGGGGAGGGAGTAAGTTACCTAATGCTTTCGGTATGTAACTTCATAATGAAGGCTGAGGAACAAGATGGAGTTAGTTTTAATTAAATGGAGTCAGCTTGGTCTTTACAACACCTATATGGAAATTAGTAAAATACTTTCCTTTCTTAAGTCACATTCCTTTTTTTACATTGTAAAAATTGTTTTAATATACTGATTTAGTTAGAACAAAGCACTTTACTGTCATCTGCTGGAAATTTGCCATAATAAAATGCAAAAGTCTGTACTGTCTGTCATGTGAATGGTGCTTTTGAAAAAACTATATATATGGGAGCCGTATGTCTAGAAACAGTATAAAGTTAGTGAGAAGAGCAACACTGAAGCAAGTTATGATGCTCTTTTAACAATGTTGGCTCCAGGCAGAGATGATGGAGCCCTGGGAAGTGGAGGCAATGGACATCACAAACACAGAATCTCCATGAGGGGTGGAGTTGTAAAGATCAAGGGAGTGAGTTAGGATTTATACATAACTCTAAGAATTGAACTTGAAAGAACTATGCAGAGAGTATTGCCTTTAATTGTAAAAGGAAATACACAAGGAGTGTCAGGTTTAGAGAGAATTTGGAGAATTAATATTTGAAAATGTTAACTTTGAAGTAAGAATGAAATGTAGAGACAATTGTCAGTAGAAATGTAGAATCCAATAGAGAGATCAATGGCATTCATGCGATAGTGCAGAGTATAAAAATAGGAGAAAATACGCAAGCAGAAAGAGGACTCTGGATGAAAAAGCAGAAACTAGCAAAATATGCAGAATTTGAGTAACAAACCTGGAGGAAAAGCAGAAGGAAGGGCAATTACAGATTCGAAGAGGAAGATAAACATTGCATAAGGAGTAAACTTCAAGATAGTACTCATGGTTCTGAGGATAAGTCTGCTGCCAAGGAATTAGAAGGTCAGTGCTACCTTGCTAAAAGTGGTTTGTAGAAGGATGTGGTGAAGATAGAATTGAAATTTCTGGATGCCAAGAAGAGATGATAAATGAGGATTAGCAGTGATTATCAAACATATTCTGTCATATCTTTTCAAAAAGGTTGACTTTTGAAAGTCAATAAAGGAAAGATAAGTAACAGTGAGAAAGGAATATGTGAGATTTTGGTTTTGGTTTTGGTAAGAATTGGAAAGAAATGACAAAAAGAAGGTTAAATATGCAATTACTAATTACATGCATGCATAATACATAACACACAAATAAGAAAGAAAATTTAAAAACAATAAAATAACTTTAAAAGTTTCAAGATCAACAAAAGAATGTTTGAAGTTATATAGCAGCATATGACATTTCTAAATGGTTAGATGGACAAGAGATTTTAGGTTATTATTAGAACTTGCCTCGTTTCTTCATCTGAGAAGCTCTTGCTGCTTTAGCAGGCTGTAAAAACTTGAAAGGTTAGAGAAAAGGCAGATGGGATCATATTTTCCATGGAGCGTGGAGATATTTGGGTGGGGATGAACCAATGGCCTGCTGCTATTTTACTTTTCTAAAGTTACCTCCATAAAAGAAATTTTAAAAAAATCTACTTCTTTTCAACTACCTTATCTCAAGTGTGATCATCCAAGTCACACCTGAGGATAAAAAAACTCATCAGAAATGTAAAAGTTCTTTCTCCACACATGAATTCTGGAACTCAAGACAGTGTATTAAAGTATCGTCTTTTAAAAATTCTTGTTTCTTCTTCCTTCCCTCGCTCACTCCCATTTCTCCTATTAACATTGCAGTCATGGGGATTAATTTAGTATGTTTGGATTTCCTGACCCTGCAGATTTGTTCTGAGGACAGGTATGTAAGCACATTTCTTTTATGTGATTAAATGGAACCAGCGCTTCTTCGGACACCCAAGAAAACGAGCTTTCCTCTTCTGCGATGGCTGGATAGGGAAAATCTTCGATATGGAGTGTCGCTCCTGGCTACTTCTCATTTGAGCACAGACAACAATCTCCCTCTGAATCTCAAAGTGGATGACTCCATATATTATTTCCTGCAAATAGAGCTGAATCATTTCGAGTTCACCTGGGCTCTGATCGGACACAATGATACATTCAGGAGGAACACACCATGACTAGATGGCATTTAACATCCCAGGCCTACCGAGTACGCCTTCAAAACCAAACCTTGTACTCTCTGAATCTCACTGGGCTATTGGATTTTTTTTTTTGTTTTGCCCTTTTTGTTTGTAAAAAGCTTGGCAGAAATATATAAAAAGTCAAGGCATCCAGGATTAAAATTCCCAAAATTTAATCAGATAGGGAGAGCAAGTTTCATTTTATTTTAGTGATCAGTTACAAACATTTGAAGCTACAGCTTGAATATCTAAAATCCACTTAGCCAGTAGAAGTTTGGAAATGTGGTTTATAATATTTGGATTCTAAGGACTTCAGGTCAAGAACAGTAAAGCCAACAAATGCATCAAGGCCTGATTATAATGTGAACTCAACAGAGGAATGAACATAAGGAATGAGGAGTGCCAGGACGTAAACTGTAACATTCTCCAAATGTCTGAGGGAGCAAAGATGATGAGCTCATAGGTTTAAGTCAATACTCTGTTTTGTCTTAGAAATCCTTAAACCAATTTCTTAAAACTTCAAATTTCTTACAGAGTTAGTAGTTTGAATTTTTTCCCATGCAGCAGGTTAGATGTATTTAATATTGTGAAAAAGTACTTACATGGCTGTCCGCTTTGAAGAGATTAAGATCATTTTCACAGTTCAAGCTATTAAGAGAAATTTTGTGAAGTCGAAATCAAAATAATATCTCTGCTCTTACATATTTTAACACCCTGTACATACTTCTGTTTAGAATCATATTAACAACAGAATTTTTAAAATATGTAGTAGGCTTGGATTGCCCAAATATGCCAATGAGTCTTCCTAGTGCACCTGATTCCTGCTCTACCCACGATGCCTCCCAGACACTGAAAGAGTGTCTGCGGACGTCTGCAAGAGCCTATGGTAATCACTGATTTTTAAAGAACAACTCTTCTATTTTGGATTTCCCCAAGCTGCCTCAAGCCCCTCTTCCTTGCTGCCTTGGCTCCAATAAAAACATGTGCTCACTTGTGTTCTTATGAGAAGTGCAAGGGAAAGAAAAACAAAAAAAGCTCTCTGTAGACTACATGACATCAGATCTGCAAGACAGATTGGCAAGTGTAGAATCTAAAAATGGTCCATTATGCTGAGTGCCAAGGCTTACGTTTAGATTTCATTTTCTACTACATGAAATGATCATAGGCAAAGGAGACATTGTGAAGAAAGTCCTATAGGGACACCAATAAAAATGTTAGTGGACTTACTTATGAATGGGTTTGATCCAAATTAAGTCCCCCAACTCAAAAATTGTGCCATCCAGTTGTCAATAAAATGGCAGTGAAACAAGGAAAATAAAAAATAAATGCATCGATAATTTTGCTTTTGGATTGCAGTATATAACTGATAGGTTTTGAGGGGTAGCAAGACATTAAGATGAAATTTCTAATGGCAACTAAAATTGCCATTAGAAAGTGGCTTAGATGATTTCAGGGACTGTTCTCTGAAGAGAGGTTTCAAGATAATGTCATCTAAAAATCCCAAGGGAGAGAAAAAGTTTTTTAAATTATGAAACTGAGGCAAAAATGCAGTCTTGGCAATGAACATTGATATCCTCAAAATGATTTAAATTTGATTGTGCTGAATGAGCAATATTCATGAATTAATGTAAATTATTTATTGAAATTCTCATACCTCTCCCTTAGCCGCCCCTTGTCAGAGAAGAATAGATCCTTATGAACTTGACCCTGAACTTGACACATATAATGATGCTCATACATCTCCTAGTGGGAATAATTAGAGCTTCGAAAATACCCCAAGGAGAATGAATAAATGCCATAGGTACATATCTTGTTCTGATAGGCATTCCCTCTGAGTGACACCTTGCCTTGAGTTGACCTGTGTCCTGGAAAACAGGCAGGGAGGGCTTGGGGGTGGAAGGTATATGTTTCTAATTATTTTTTTACCTATAATTGGCATGAACGAGTTGATGCCACTATTTAATATCACATGGAGGAGTTTGTGCATTGATAACGAAAGAAAGGAAATAAAGGAAAACCAAGATATATATTTGGTAATTACTCAATATTCTTTTAAATAAAAATATTTCCATTCAAATGATAAGAGGAGTTTGTGAAATTTAACTAATATATTGAAAAATTCAAATAGAACAAGGAACAAAGACAGTAACAATAGATAGGAAATTCCCAGACATTAATTAATTATAAAATGATACTTCTACCCTCGTTCAGAAATCTTACTCTAGTTGCAAGTAAATTCTTCCTTTTTCAAACTTCTGGCTCCTTTTGACAGTTTAATCTCAGTTTTAATTGCTCTACTAGAAAAACATCACACTTGCTCTTGCATGTTTACTTGGCCACAGCTATTGTCTTATTTAAAGTCATTTAGCTCATGCGCCTCCTGCTAAGAAGTTCCAGTACATCCCAGGACAGCCTTGTATTTCTGGTTATTCTGCCTTTTATGTTGGAAGTGGATGAGAGAGTTGTATCTATTCCAGATATTTCTCATCGTTTCCTGTTGACCTTTTCTGAGTTAGCAACTTAGCTTGACTCGGCAGCTTCACTTTTTAGCATCAAATTAAGTATCACACAGTCCCTTTATACTCACAATGTTGTATACTATAAGCAAAGTTTCTTGTTTAGGAAGTGCAAGTCAAAAGGGATAAATATTATGAAAGGTTTTTTCTTTCACTTTGTCTCTCTTTCTCTCTCCCTTTCTTTTCAAATTTTACCCATGTTCTAAATAACGAATCCAGAACAAAAAAGATTGTTGAAAACAGGAATCATGAGTAATATATATTTCACAATTTTTTAAACACAAAAGAGTGAGGATTTCAAAAAATTAAACTATTTGTGGAGTTAAACGCATTGCTATGTTGTACATATACAACTGCATATAAATGGAGTTTGAGAAACATTTTCAGTTTTAGAAGAAAGAAAATTGGATAGACTTTTAGTTGTATAACAAATTTTAAAAGACTAAGTCTAGTTTTAAGTTGTTTTACAAAGTTGGATGACACTTTGCTCATCTGAGTCTTTGTATCCAAGAAAGAGATACAAATCTTTTCCACAGAGTTATTGGAATCATTACATAAGACTAACAGGAAAAGTACCTGGCACATAATAAATTCTCAATAAACATTATTCAATCAAACTTCAGAAATATATTCTGAAAGATGCCTTCAAATGATGAAATTTATTTTAATATGTTATAAATGTGTATCTGTTAGTCTTCTTCCCCCTGGACGTCTATTTGTCCTTGGAATCAATAATGAGCAGATGGGGAGAATTTACAAAGATAGTTTGTATTGAGAAGTTGAAACAATTTTAAAAATTAACATGCATTTATCTAGTTCCTACTGTCACATCATTTCATGCAATCTTTTCAAACTTTCTATATATTGTTTTGTTTACTTCCCATGCCAGTTCTAAGAGTGTGTGTTCCTTCTTTATAAATGAGGAAACAAAAGCCTCAGGGCAGTTGTTTTAAGAGAAAACTACTTCCTTTCAAGATGTAGTTATGTTCCTTATTTGTTTATTATAAGAAAGATAGTTGAACTGATTTGATTTGGATTCATTTTCTTCTCATTTAAGAAATGTGCAGAGTGAGAATCTTCCTGTACAAAACGTGGCTGCCCAGATTCAGGTGAAACTGATGATGCTATTGATAAACACCTCTCAGGCCTGGGATTACTTTGCTGTGGCCTGGGGATATAACTGAATTGCTGCAATGATTTTGGGTTGATAGTATGGCTAGAAATTCATGTCTGAAAATATTTTCTTTGTAGAAATAAGTTTTAAAAGAGTTTCATGTCCTCTTGGCAGCATAAGTATATAAAGCTGAGTATTTACCAAAAGCTGTATCTATGCCACATTTTAAAAATTATTCTCTGTGAAGTATGTTTTTTTGGCTATAGTACATCTATAAGCTTCACATTCTTGTCTAAATAACTGAAAATGTATAAGTTAACTTCTTCTCTATATGGCCACTGGAAATGGATTGAGGAATACCATCTCAAACATATCTGAAAACCAGGCCTAATACTCTTCACCATCTCTGTGGGTTTGTTTGTGAGTGTAAACCTGGAAATCTCTGATCCTCTGTTTCTTTCTAACCAGTTTAAATGGAAAGTTCCTCAGTTTCTAGGTTGGAGAAATCACTGAACCTCCTTAATCCCTTCCATGCTTCTGTCCCCTTCCTCTTGCAAAGCAGGAAGATCAGCTCTTAGATTGCTGACTGCTCTGTGGAAGGCCAACGAGAAAGCTGTTCACAGGATAAAGTGGGAATACACCTGCTGCCACTTGCAAGAGGAAGGAATCACCTCTAACGGTTCCCAAATGCTAATGTGAGGAGTAGAGAGGGGAAGCGAAAGGAGGTTCATTTTAAAATTAATACTAAGAGATGTAAAACATCTGAACAGCTGATATGAACTAGCTACACTTGAGAACTGTCCCAAGTACAGAGCGGAATGAAACAACATCTCATATTTGGGGGAACAATATTTAAATACAGTGTACAGTCCTTTCAAGCTCACTTGTCTTTTGATGCTTATTTCATTTGGATTTGAAAGAGAAGTGAATGGACATAATTCCTCTTTGCCTACTTCTTTTTATTGGACTATGGCTTTTTAAAATTAAAACAATTGACAGCTAAGCAAATTACACAAATTTGAGTTTCAATATTTTCAAAAGGGGCAGAAAGATGCTTGTTCTTAGAGTAAGGAAGATCGCAGGAAAGTAGGCCTGAATCCTACCTTGACTCCATCTACATGTAAACTCTTTTTTTCCTTGACATGTAAACTCTTGATCAAGTCATTTAATCTTCTAGTCAGCACTGTTCAATCAAATGTCATTTAAGCTACAAATGCCCTTTTGGGTTTTTAATATCCACATCAAAAAAATTGGTTATATTATTTTTAAAGCTATATTTTACTTAACCCCAAATATATGAACTATCACGTTGATATATAATCAGCCTGAAAATTATTGAGATATATTACTTTCTTTTAATTCCATACTAAACTTTAAATCCCAGTGTATTTTGCATTTACAGCATATCTTTATGGGACCAGATACATTTCGGTGCTCAGCAGCTACACACACACAGCTCATGCCACTGTATGGACACTGCAACTTTACACTCTCAGTTTTCTCATCTATAAACTAATGCGATAGAGGAGACGGTCTCACCCATGTCCGAGAATTTTTAATTCTGTTTTGGTGTTTTTTGCATTAAATGGACTTAAGTACAATAACTTTAAAGTCTTCCTCCTTTATTTATTTATTTATTGTACAAAAGGCCTTTATTGGGGGATGCTGCAGAGCAGCATTAAGGAGGAGGGAAAAGAGGGTGAGAGAAAGAGAGGGAAAGAGAGAGGGGAAAGGGGGAGAGAGAAGAGAAGTCTTCCTCCTTTAAAGACACTAAGTTATTAAATTTATAGATTACTAGTTTCCTAAGTCACTTTAGGAATTCTCTAATCATTCTCACTTATTTTAGAGAAAAGAGGGCTGTCTAGAGAACATATGTCATTTTCTAGGTCACAAGCTCAATGACATCAGGATAACACCTGCTCTTGAAGTCTTAGTCTAAAGAACTTTGCTTTGGTGAACAGATGTACTCAGGACAGCCACCTAAGAATAATTCTTGTAGAATAACCTTAACTGAAGATATTCAAACACCAGAGCATCATGAGCTTTCTTCTTTACCTCTTAGGAAACAGGCAATTAGGCAACTACCATCTCGCATGTACTCAGGCTGAATACAGATCTATCTGGGTTTCTCTAAGGGCCAGGAAAGGGAAATAATCCTCCTGGGTTCAAATATATAACTGACTCTGCTTCTCTAAATTTCATTCCCTGAAATTTGCAAGTCTCCACACACTTACCCAAGTAGCTGGGGATATTAAGTAATCTTTTGCACATATGCATTATTTAGGTAAGGGTCTTGAGAGCTAAAATAATACGTGTTGAGTAAGAAGGAAAATAAACATATTTGTAAAAGTCTGTGTAATGTATCTTTCAAACCATACCCACAGAGAGCTTTTCCTCCTATTACATGAAAGATATATGTGAAGAAGAGCAAAACTGTCAAGCATGTAAACCTGCATTAAATTAGGCCAGTTTCCAAAGGTTCAGATTCACGCATATGTAAATAAGTATGTTTCCTCTTAGAGGCCCTGAATCCGCCAGGTTGTTAGTGCTGGGACTTTCTCAGGGCAGTGTCCCACTTCACACTTCCTTAGGGGTTCTTATTTCAACTTGTTTGTCTGCCCAATCTCCCTGTCTGTTACGCCTGTGATGACTTCCTTCTGGGGGCCCGCTGACTTTTGTTTTCTGACAAATAAATCAGCGATAAGCCATCATCAGAGTGATTTCTAGATAATTCATGTACATATATTGGACTTTTCCATGGGTTTATGCATTGAAAAACATTTGTTTTTAATGTATACTCCTATCTTCAGCTTTGCTTGGAATGTTTTTAGCTACTCTTTACAACATTTTTGGAATAATGACAACGTTTCCACTTCCAGTACTTTTTTTTCCTTCATTCACCATTCCTTGTTTCTTTTCCTAAGGCTTCCATTGATTTTAAAATAGACCATCACTGGCCTGTGAGTAACTCACTCCATTTGAAACATCACTCTACACTCCCCTGATCAGGTTCGTCTGGGACGCTGCCCTGTGAATGGTCAGCAGGGACAGTGATTCCCTGAAGGAGACTGAAGACGTGAACTGTAGGATAAAATCTTACTATTGCAATAATTCACTTTCTGAGGACTGACAGAACAAAACTTAACACTATCATTTTTGTTATCTTTTAGAAGAGAATCCAAGTAAAATGACCCTTAAATGCAACCTAATGAGACCTGCAAACAATAAAAACTTATGTATTTCCTTACTTTACCCCCTTTTAATCATATGTAAGCAGGGCGGTGCCTGTGGCTCAGTGAGTAGGGCGCCAGCCCCATATACTGAGGGAGGTGGGTTTGAACTCAGCCCCGGCCAAACTGCAACAAAAAAAAATAGCTGGGCGTTGTAGCAGGCACCTGTAGTCCCAGCTACTTGGGAAGCTGAGGCAAGAGAATCACTTAAACCCAAGAGCTGGAGGTTGCTGTGAGCTGTAATGCCACAGCACTACTGACGGTGACAAAGTGGGACTCTGTGTCTAAAATTAATAAATTAATTGATTGATTAAATAAAAAATTAAAAATTAAAAAAATCATGTGTAAGTATGGGTTTTTCCCCCCAACAAATGTAGATATTTATATCCTAAGAATAAGTTTTGAGGTATCTCTTAATAACCCCCCATAACATCTGACATATCAATCTTTCCATTTTCTGAAAATGAAGTTTGTCCTGAAAATCCATGAAATGCACTTGATATCTCAGAGGAGTAGAGAATGGTGTTTAAAATTTCGGAATATTGATTCAAACTGCTTGGCTTCTAAACCTGTCTGATACTTAGTTTCTCTGCTTTAATTTCCTAACGTGTAAAATAGGAATATTAGTTCATACCTCACAGGATGTTGCAAAGATTGAAAAATATATATATAAGATATAACTTAGAAATGTTATGAAATAATTTTGTCATTATAAGACTTATTATGATAATTTATTAAGATAACCGAGAAGGATGCCATGCTTGTTAGCTTTGCCTAGTTGCCTAAAGTAATTAATGCAAGGATTTTTGTTTTATTTTGTTTCGTTTTTGTCTTTCTAGGATCAAAGGTGCTACAAAGAGGCAGATCCCTGTTGTTATAGGCTATAGGAAGCCTGGACAACTGGGAGTCCATTTGCCACTAATATTTTACCTTGCTAAGTATAAGAAGGTAAATCAGGGGATATTAAACATCCCCCAGGAGTTCAAACCCAGTGAATGTATGGAAATCAAACCTTCCTATCTGAATGTTATGTAGGACACTAGAAAAGCAGCCAAATGAAATGTCCAGATAAAGGTGGTTTAAAAGATAGGTATTGAATCTTTTTTTCTATAACATTCCAATAATTAGTCCTAGTATAATTTGGTCACATATTCACCTCTTGCTGTGATAAACACACACTAGCTGACAAAAAGATGAGAAAAAGGTGAGGGAGACATATCCGGTCTTCGTATGGGCATAAACTGAACATTGAATGTGCCATTCCTGTTCAGATACCACTGACCAGGTCTTATTTACATGGCCGCACATCTGAAAAGGAGATTGGGAACTATCCACATCCTAGGTAAAATTTAGGGTTTCTAGTACTAAAGGTGGAAAATGGGAAAAGAATGCACATGTATGAACAATTAGCAGTATCTTCTATAGCCTACCCTTCCTGTGCAGTAAGTATTTGTGGCTTCTTTATAGAAAAGAACCATTCATGGGGGCAGTGCCTGCGGCTCAAAGGAGTAGGGCGCTTGCCCCCTATACCAGAGGTCGTGGGTTCAAAACTGGCCCGGGCCAAAAAATGCAAAAAAAAAAAGAAAGAAAAAGAAAAGAAAAGAACCATTTATTCCCCCCAAAGGAGTCAAAGTCCTATCTACTTATTGCCTTTAGCTCAAGACCCAAGGTCTTTGAGTTGTATGAAGCAATTTATTTTGGTTCTGAGAGTTTCTCTTAATGGCTCTGCAATTCACAAACTAAATTCTATGTATTTTGCTTTTCTCTCGACCCTTACCACACTCAGTATAGAATGATGGAGAGCTGAGTGTGCACAAGACATCTTCAATAAAAACCCTTTGGAGAGGGTAGGAGTGGGGAACACTCTGCAGTTACTCTTCTTAATTAAGAAATCTAGCTGGGTACAGACTGTGAACATCCTCAGTCCTGCTCATGGGTTGAGTTCCTGGCTTAGTGCATCTAGTTGTTGCTAGTTTGTTTTCTGCTCAGGTTCAGGGCTTTTCCTCTTGGAATTTTTCTCTTGTATTTTATCCTTCGTAACCTCTTCTAAAATGAGCTTCGGAAAGAACTCTCTTTGTGAGGACTATGCAGTCCTGGAGTTGCTTTGTTCTCAAATAGCCACAAGCTTTAGGTCAGGCTTGTGGTTTCTTGAAAACTAAAACACCCTCAATAATGTGGTGGGTTTCTGGTCTCTTTTCAGTCAATTTTATGTGCCAGAAATAACAGACAACGATATAACATAAATGAACACTTTTTTTCTTTTCAGAGTTATCTTACTCGTAAAAGTTAAAGCAGAGGATCTCCTCATTGTGCTAAAAATGTCCTGTTGGGGATTTGCTTATTTTTGCTCTCTCTTTATTTCTCAGGCAGATAAAGATCTTAGTTTCTGTTTGGAGGCATGAATAAACCCACTTTGGTTTAGTTCTATGGACCTACTGCTGGAGGCCTATCTAAACCGATGGTTTCCTTTGTTTATTTATTTTTTTTAATTTCAGAATGCTATGGGGGAACTAGTGTTTTGGTTACATGCATTACTTTTGTACGGTTTGAGTCAAGTTTATACTTGTGTCTGCCCCCCAGACAGTGTGCACTATGCCCATTTGTTAGGAATTTACCTATCCCCTCTTCACCCTTCCACCTGCTTGATTTCCATTGAACTTTACTATCATATGTACATATGTATGTTAATCAATTAGCTCCAATTTAAAAGTGAGAATGTGGAGTGTTTAGTTGTCCATTCCTGTGATACTTCAGTTATAAGGATGGTCTCCTGTTCCACCCACATTACAAAAGATATTAGTTCACCATTTTTTATGGTTGAGTAATATATATATATATATATACTTTTAGACAGAGTCTCACTTTGTTGCTCTGTGTAGAGTGCTGTTTCGTCATCATAGCTCACAACCTCAAACTCTTGGGTTCAAAGTGATTCTCTTGTCTCAGCCTCCGGATTAGCAGGGACTATAGACGCCTGCCACGATGCCTGGCTAATTTTTCTATTTTTTAGTAGAGATAGGTTCTCACTCTTGCTCAAACTGGTCTCAAATTCATGAGCTCAAGCAATTCACTCATCTCAGTCTCCCAAAGTACGAGGATTTCAGGCACGAGCCACCGGCTGTGAAATATCTTTATATTTGAAAACTTTGCTCTTTTATTTCCTAGCCTCAGTGGTCTGCTCATTTCTCTCTTTTTTACTTAATAAAGTATCAATGGAAAAAAAAAATGGCTCGGTGCCTGTGGCTCAAGGGGCTAAGGCGCCAGCCACATACACCTGAGCCAAACAACAATGACGGCTGCAACCAAAAAATGGCCAGGCGCAGGCGCCTGTAGTCCCAGCTACTTGGGAGGCGGAGGCAGGAGACTCACTTGAGCCCAGGAATTGGAGGTTGCTGTGAGCTGTGATGCCACAGCACCCTACCCAGGGCGACAGCTTGAGGCTCTGTCTTAACAAAATAAAATAAAATATAAAATAAAATAAAATAAAATAAAATAAAATAAAATAAAATAAAATAAAATAAAATAATAAAATAAAAATAAAATAAAATAAAATAAAATAAAATAAAATGAAATAAAATGAAATCAATGGAATCTTATTAAAATAACCAGTTTGGATGATGTCTTCAACTGGATTGCCAGGATGTAGACTTAGACAAAAGTGTTAATGTGAAAATGATATCAAGAAAAACTAATAGGGCGGCGCCTGTGGCTCAATGGGAAGGACACCGGCCCTATATACTGAGGGTGGTGGGTTCAAAACTTGCCCCAGCCAAACTGTAACAAAAAATAGCCGGGCATTGTGGCGGGCACCTGTAGTCCCAGCTACTTGGGAGGCTGAGCTGTGACGCCACGGCACTCTCCCGAGGGCGATAAAGTGAGACTCTGTCTCTTAAAGGAAAAAAGAAAGAAAAACAAATAAAGGTGTGGGCATGTGGGACCTGGAAGTTAAGGATAGAAAGCAATGCCAGTGGAAGGCAGCATTGCCCCGACTGCCCAGGGTATCTTTGAAGATGAGATAATGATATAAATCGCACCTTTAATGTTGTGCTCATCAGGTAACAAGGGAACAGCAGCATTTATACTTCTGTACCAATTAGATGATGTTTAGAGGCTGTCTGGGGTAAAACAGAGGCATTTACCTTAAAAGCTACTTCTGGCTCTCCCAGTTTGAGGCAAAGAAGATCCAGTATGCCAAGGAAGCCTGCCCCTCAACCCCCCGCCCCCAAACTTCAGATGTTGGCTGCAAGAGAGAGAAAGCAATCCTGGAGCTGGTGTGAACTGAAACTGTAAAATGATTACGGTGAATACTGGCAGAGTGCTGACAGGGTCTGCTTGGATTTGGAAGGCAAAGCTTTAATCAGGTAACAAATTCTTAGTGAGAGGTAAAGGGATCACTTGGATTGCCTCTCCAGAGTCACCTTTTATCATTAGTATGAGTTACGTTTTTACCTGTTGTAGTTTAATAATAATAATAATAAAGTAAGTACAAGAATTAGGCAAATAATACCATCATTTTGAGTTTTCCAACCTATTTCAATAGAGTTACAAAATCTATCCAAGGTCCAAGAGATCACAGATAACAATTTAACAAAAAAACCTGATAATATTATAATCGCAGGTCACAGCTTTCCAGACCGTAGTGTTTGTGTCTTCAATGTCTATCAACCAGCTACTAAGCTGAAGTTATTTACTTCAAGTTCTTTTACAGTAGCACCTTCTAAGCATGAAATTCTGAGTTAACTTTAATATAATATTAGATGCAGAAATAAAGACCAAATTAACAGTGGTGTAAAACAATGAAAAAGTGAAGGACTAGTCTTAATCTAAGAGAGTTAGTCATTTTTTATTGCAATGAAATTGGATCCATAAAAGCCAGATGTGCCAGATGTGATGATATAGGGTCCTGGATTTAATATTAGTTTGATCAATAAGCTGTAAAGGACAGTTGGGGATACTTGAACATAGTTTATTAAATAAGATTAAAATTTTCTGAAATGGAGACAATTGGCTGACAAAAGCAGGTTATAAAGGCAGATGAAAGTATATATAAATATACGTATCAATGGGAAAAATCTAGAAATGTATGAATGATTTCTTTATAGTGGTTATCCCAAGTTGTGAAAATATGTTGTTTTTATTTATTTTTGATTGTCTTTAAACCCAAACTTTCTACAATGTACATGTGTTGCTTATAGAATGAGTTAATTTTGTTTCTATTTACAGACAAATACAAAATTTGAAAAATAGTATGTAATTATACAAAAGGCTACTATATTTATTATTTTAAAAGAGCTTGGAAATTAATACAAAGGAAAGTAATCCAATTTTAAATAGACATTTCAATAAAATTCAATAGTGCAATTCAAAATAAGATTTAACCTCCCTCCTGCATAAATTTGTCGCTATAAAAATTCTTAAACATGTTCATATCCTTTGACTCAGTAATTTTGCTTTTAGATATTTGTTCTGGTTTGGTTATCAAAGTTACAGTGGAAAACTTCTGCAGGAGGAAATTTATGACAGTGATGTTAATAACAGTGTCAAATTACTAGCAACCTAATTTGCTATTTATATGGGGTTTATGAGATAAATGTATCACTGTTCCAGACAAACATTACATTTTGAGTTATTTTTATATTTAATCTGCAAAATAAACATTTATGTAGTGCCCTAACTACAAAAATATAATACACTAAAAATGTATAACATGGCTGCCCCATTTCCTATGACCCTAGACCCCAATGCCACAGTCTGAACCTTACAAAATGTATTATCTTGAAGAATTTTTTGAATGTACAAATATATCAATAGATGTTTCTATTTCTCTCCTTTCTATATTCAATATGTGGCATACAGTTCACATCATTTTGTACTGTGCTATTATTGTTAATAATATGTGTTTATTTCAACATAAATACACAGGAAGATCCCTCATTTTCATCATTTTATACATTATAATTTCGTTGTATATTTATCCAAACTCTTATTAATAAACCTTTAGATTACTTTTATCTTTTGCTCTTACATAAAATGCTGTGTAAGTAAATTTGCACATATATAGTTTTCTACCTATGTAAATTATCTATACAATAATTTTCTAGAAATGGGATTGTTGGGTAAAGAGAATAAGCTTTTGAAATGTTGGTAGGTATTGCCAAATTGTCTTCTACCAGTTGAGATCAATATACACTCCCATCAGCAGTGTTTGAAAGTATCATTTTCCTCATAGCCTCCCCACTAAAGTATATTGTAAAACTTTTAGATTTCTACCAATTCCATGAGTGAAAGTGAACTAATTATCTATTGCTATATAACACCCTTTCAAGATTTAGTAAGTTAAAGTAACCATGATTTTTTATTTCTCACCATTCTGTGGGTTGGTGGGTTCTTCTGCTGTTTTTCCTGTTTACTCATTTGACTCCATGTGGATGGGGCTGGGGTTGTGTGGATAGCTGGGAAAGCTGCTGGCTCTGCATGCATTTTTCCACCCTCAAAGCCACCCTGGGCATTCTGGGCATTATCATAGGGAAGCAGCAGAATTCCAAGGGGCAAGCCCCAGCATGCCAACTGTCATCACCATCTTCTGTTTTACTATTGGTAGCAAGAGTCACATGACCCAGCTCAGAGTCACAATGGAGGGGACTGCACAGCACCGGATCACCATTTAAGGGCCACTTTGATGGTAGCCTACCACATTCAATAAGCACAGTAGTAATTTGTATTTGTCTTATTAATGAGTTTGAGAAGTTTAAACATCTTTTCACATGTTTAACAGCCTTTGGCATTTTCTTTTCTTTCAAATGTCTAATACAATTTTACTCAATTCTAATTTATTCTCCATAGCTTTATTGGTCTTTTTCGTCTACATTTTCAGAAATTCTATTAGGGATATTGGCCCTTTTCTATGGCATGAGTTGTCGATATTTTACCTTCTTCAAAGACAATTAGCTTCTTTAAAAATAAATATATATTCTAGCCTAGAGTGACATTTTCCTCCTGGACATCCTTCCTTTGGCACTGTATACATGTTACTATTTTTTTTTTTTTTGCTTGTTTTGGGGGTTTTCTATGATGATACTAAGGTAATATTCTTTTTAATTAACAATCATTAAGTTAGTTGAATTTTTCCCAACTATTGTTTTTAGATCTTCCTGGAGTAATTTTAATTGATCCATGATGATTTTATTTCTGGTTACTATTATTTATATATGTTAGCCTGTTGGTTCTATCTACCTTTTAAAAAAACATCCACATGTCGATGCTGTGGCAATTCTCTTCTAATTACTAATTATTAAATTAGGTATACCACACTTCTGCAAAATTAAATGGAAAAGACTGAGAAAAATAAACACTATAAATTGGGGACTAATAAAAAGAGCAGGAGTTTTGGACTTTGGAAGACTTGACTTAATGATGATATTTGTCTACTCACTAATTGACGTATCAGGGAAAAATGCTAGAACATTCAAACATTAGTTTCCTCATTTGTAAAAGAAGAATAATACTTCCTTCATAGGTTCTTAGGACTATTAAGTACAACATATTGTATTTTAAACTAATATAGCTATAGATTATCTTCAATGTATGTTAGTTCAATTTTCTATCAGATGTACTAATAAAAAGAATTATTTGAGGTACACTGTTTGAACAGATTCTTCAATGGCTGAACGGATACACATAGCTTAAAATGACCTATTATGTAGAGAAAGTTAATATGTAGTAGAACATTGTTAGCATTTATGAGGTAAAGAACATTTTTTGAAAAATGGGATAATGTTTCTTAATTTTGAAAAATGTTGAAGCTTCTCCCTTAAAATCAAAATATAGTATGTTACAGTAATATGAGGATTAATTCCATATGTCAAAAGGGCTAGAATATGTTGTTAAGTTGTTTGGTCAAAAACCAATCCAGACTGTGGAGGTATTTTTTAAATGTGACATATTTAAATTAGTAGACTTTATGTAAAGGAGATTACCCTCCATAATGTGAGTGGACCTCCTACATATGTCTGTTGAGGGAAAGAACCTCACCATCGAAAACAATGTAATAAAGGGGCAGGTATACAGAGAAAACAATGAAGGTGATTATTCAGGGAAACCATATACAAATTTTTAAAAATTGACTTACAAGAAAAATTTTGACTGTTTAAACCAGTGGTTTTCAACCTTTTTTATCTCACAGCACACTTGAATGTATAGTTAAACTTCTCTGACACATTTAAATTATGTTCATCAAAAAAAGGAACAAAAAGAAAAGAATATACTCACTATACTTTGAACTTCTTTTGAAAATAATTTAATTAGTGCTCTTTAAAAATTTTTTCCACACACCTAAGATACTCTCATGTCATCCAGTGTGCCACAGCACACCGGTTGTAAATCACTGGTTTAGATATTAGACTTAGAATTTAAAAGTATTTATTATTCTCTTAATTTTCCCCATAAAGGAAATAAAAAGTTAAAATCAATTTGGAAAATTAGTAGCAAATATGGTAGATAGATATTAATCTCAATATATCAGTAATCACTTTGAATTCCAATGTTCTAAATGTACCAATTGCACAAATTATAAGAATGGGTCAAAAAAAAAAGACCCAATTATGCGATGTAGATTTATGTAGATTAAAAGTAAATGGATAAAGAGAAAGATACTATGCCAACACTATTCAAAGACAAGCAGGAATAGCTTTATTAATTTCAAAAAGAGGAGCTCTCACAGTGAGAAAGTGCAGGCAGAATGGGGACCAAACACCCCATTCTTGGCAAGAGAAAACACTCCCAGAAAATGGAAAAAACAGAGAAATAAGCTGAGCAAGGTACAATAAAAACAGTTTAGCTATCTTTCTTTTAAGCCAGCCACTAAATTCCTTACCTGAGCAGTTTCCTGCTTTTTCTAGAAGCCTAGCCTATAGGGGGATACAGCTTGCAAACACCCCTGGTAGGTCTGTGAGCATTCTGAAGCAACACACGGATTAAAGACCAAATCTCAAGGAAGATTTAAAAATATTTTTAACTAAATAAAAATAAAAACAACTTACCCAAATTTAAGGGATAAGATGAAAGAAGTGATTACGGGGAAATTTACAGCATTAACTCCATACGTGAGTTCTCCCTTCCCCTCACTTTTGCTTCCCATTGTTTCAAGTTAACCACAGTCAACCAAAGTGTAAAAAGATTAAATACAAGATTTCAGAAATAAATGTACCTAAGTTTTAAATTATTCACAATTCTAAATACTGAAATGAAATATTGCCCCATCCCATATTCTATACGTAGATGAATCATCCCTTTGCCTAGAACATCCAGGCTGTCTATGCTACCTGCCTATTCATTAGTCACTTAGTAGCCGTCTTGATTCTCAGATCAGCTGCCAAGCTTCAGCAGGACTTGTGCTTAAGTAACCCTTATTTTTCTTAATAATGGTCTCTAAATGTAAGAATAGTGATGCTGGGAATTCAAATAAGCCAAGGAGAAGCTGTAAAGGTCTTTTACATGAAAAGGTGAAAATTTTTAAGTTAGTAAATATGTAAAGAAAAAATATTGTATACTGACGCTGCTAATATCTACAGTAAGACCAAATTCTTTACTCATGAAGTTGTGAAGCAGAGAAGAGAAATTTGTGCATAGTATATTCAAGTTAAATATATCTTAACTGAAATACTTACCAGAACTATTTCAGATTTCAGATTTTTTTTTAACATTTACAGAATATATACTGCAAATATTTTTTCAGACTTTGGAATATTAGGGATATGAGATCTTTAATTAGGGATGTTCAACTGGTATAGTTTGATACCATCTGTGGTTTTAGGAGTTCACTGGAGGTCTTAGAGATTAGGGGAAACTATCGTATATCAGAAAGAAGAAATATTAAAATAGATTATTTAAGCTTCCACCTTAGGAAACTAGAAAAAGAAAATCCAACTAAATACAAGGCAAGCATATAAAAGAAATAAAAATTAGAGAATAAATACATAATATTGAAAACAATAAAACCAAAAGATAGTTCTTTGAAACAAATAACAAAATTGGTAAGTCTTTAGTCAGGCTAAGAAAACAAGAGAGTGAACAAATTACTAATGTCAGAAATGAAAGAGGGGAGATCACTACAGGGCCCATGAACACCGAAAGGATAATAAAAGACTATGAACAACTCTTGCCCACAAACTTTAAAACCTCAGTGAACCAAATCCTTGAAAGACACATTGTCAAAATTCATACAAGAAGAAATAGACAATCTGAATAGACCTATATCTACTAAAAATATTGAATCAATAATTAATAACCTTGTAAAACAAAAAGCACCAGGACCAGAGAGTCCACTGGTGAATCCTACCAAACACATGAGGAGGAAATTACACCAACTTTCTACAGTATCTCTAGAAGGTAGAGGCAAAGTGAATGCATCTAACTCATTCTGTGAGACCTGTATTACCTAAATATCAAATCTGGACAAAGACATTACAAGAAAAGGATATTACAGACCAGTATCTTTCATGAATGTAGATGTACAAGTCCTCAACCAAATATTAGAAAATTAAATCCAGCAATATATGAAAAGTACTATATAGCACAAACAAATAGTATTCATTTCAGCTATGCCAGGCTACTCAACATTCAAAAATCAATTAATGCAATCCATCACATTATCTCTTTGTAATTTTTCTGTATTGTGATTACATTTATTTTATTTTTCATCTTAAACATATAATTTAAACACATAAACAGAGGCAATTTTCTTTCAACACATTTTACTTTAACAACTTCTGCTTAATATCAAATTGTTTAATTGAGTTCTACATTGTGAAAATTACAGGAAAATAATTTTCTCATTTTCACTAAAAACACTGCTATAATTTATATGTATGTTTCAATATACAGAGCCATGATCAACCTACTTAAAAATTACCACAAAACAACTTGAAAACTGTAATTACGGGAAAATATAAAAATAAAAGTTAGTAGAGTCTTTCAAACAATTAAATTATACATTCAAAAAGTTAATGAAAAATGTACTACGTAAGCTTATACTACCTAACTTCGCTTGGGGTGATATTGTTCCCCATGTGGACAACATTCTTAGTCAATTAATGCAGTGGAGATAAGTCTGGACCAAGGTCAGAAATATATGAATCTCCATAGAGCTACCTAGGTGTAGGCAGCTAAGGAATTAATTATGCCTGAATTTGAGAAGAAGATGAAGGTCAATCACTATTTCAGTTATTTAACCTCAGAGAATTATCTCTATCTCAGATAATTCTGGAAACTCATTAAAGAGCTAGTGGATTAGTTTCTTCTCTGAAACTTAAGCTGAAAATAACGGACTAACAAGCAGAAGCTATGACATGGCAAACCTTAATTAAAGGACTTGTTTCTGTGAAGGGAACTAGAGAATTGATTTTGAAACTGCTTGGTCTTATTAAATACAAAGATATCATGAACATTTTTTAAGTATCCTAACTGAAGAACTAGAAGATAATATTCTGGTAAGATTGCAATGTTTCTAACAGAAGTGGATGCTAGAATCAAAACACATCTTTCCTTTGTAAAATCTATGAGCTTAGAAGGAAATGGAGCTTATAGTGCTTTTCATTAAGTATACTTGATTAAACTAGAATCTGAATATAATTTTATACATAAAAATTATATAGGTGTAGATATGAAACATTGGATTAAGTATACGTTCCTTAATAATCAATTCAAAAGGTAGAAACAGGGATCCCTAACTCTAGGATTAAACCCAGTTCTTTAAACAGAAATAAAACCAAGTTCTAAAAAAATTCTACAATTTTTGCAGAATAAAATATTAAACAACTGGTTGATGTACAATTAGAATGAATTCTGGTTGTAACTCTTCCTGTATAATCTTGCATTACTGATACCTTTTCCCTCATAGCATACGTTTTATCATATTGTTAAGGAATATAGTTGGTAATAATAACAACTCATTAAAAGAATGTTCTGTGGAATATATGTTCAGTATGCAATGACTATAAGCCTCCTTAGTGGTATTGACAATATATAGTTATACATTTGTTACAAAAATCTTGATTTCCCAATTGGGCCACTGTGTACCCTCTGGTTTCATTGATAATGACCCATGTAACAGGGTCCAATAGTGCAGACATGTTTTCTGGACACCAGAATTCATTCCTAAAGCACAGGCGGCCTAATAAAGACATTTCAGTTGCTGATTTCATTCTCAGAAGTCAAGAAAGTAAAAAGAAAGACACTGAGAAGTTAGGAGGGAGATACATTACATGAGCATTGTTAATAAAAAAGTAAAAGGAAGACATTAGTGAACAGATCATCAAAGCTAAAACTGCAAATGTGGGTTTAGGTGCAATAATTTGGAAAGCAGGAAAGAACTAGATTGTGAAAAGTATTGAATACCATTCAGAATTACTTACACTTATCACTTTGACTGTAGAAAATGAAAACTAATAATTCTGGAAAAGAGAAAGCCGTGATGAAAACTCCAGTTAGAAACAAACACTGTTATCCCAGCACTATGGGAGGCCAAGATAGGTGGATTGCTTGAGCTTAGGAGTTCAAGATCAGCCTGAGAAAGAGTGAGACCCTGTCTTTACTAATAAACGGAAAAAGTAGCTGGATTTTGTGGTGGGCGTTTATAGTCCCAGGTACGTGGAAGGCTGAGGCAGGAGAATTGCTTGAGCCTAAGAGTTTGAGGTTGCTGTGAGCTATGACGCCTCAGCACTCTACCCAAGGCAATAGAGTGTGACTCTGTCTCAAAAAAGAAAAGTTATCTTCTAATCTTTATATGTATGGGACTGATCAAGGAAAAGACAGACACTCATGGCAGAAGCAGTTGATTCTCACTCATTATCCATGTTCTTCCCCCATCTTCCATGTATATAAAAGGATACATAACCAATTCTGGCCAGCAAACTTATTTGAAGTGTATCACTTCCAGGTTGATTCATTGATTAGCTTTAATTCTTCAGCTCTCTTTATTTATTTGTAGCTCCTCTAGGCCTTATGTTGAGATAGTAGCAGACACATAATACAAATAATTTGCATTTCTGAATCAACAATTGTATGGCTTCTGCACTAAAAAGCATCTTAACTGACTTCGTATAAGTGGTAATATACATATATAGAGACATAAATTATATATATATATATGTTGAGTATCTGAGATTTAGTAGCTTATGACTCCAGCACAAACCTTTTCAGTGATTCTTAAACTTGAGCATACATCTGAATTAGCTGGACACCTTGCTAACCCATGAACTGCTACATACCATTCTCAGAGTTTCTGATTCAGTCAGTCTCCAGTGGAGTGGGAAACATTTCATTTCTAATACATTCTCAGGAGAGGCTGACATATAGGTCAGAGGAACACAATTGGAGGAACGCAGGCCTAGGGAAACTAGAAAAAATAGAGCACTTCTACAAAATATGGTTTATTTCTGAATTAAAGTAGTAACAAAGAAAGGTTTTTTGTTTTTTTTTTTAAATAATGGATAAACACCAGGGATGTTGAAAAAGAAGATGTTATACATCTGGTGTAGCAACTACATTATATTGGGGCCGACAAGAAAATCAAAATTATGATGAAGGCATAGATATTTTCACCCTAGGTAACACTGGATGTTCTATTCTCTTTTTGTCTCAGTGATTGGTGTATGTCTTTTTCTCTTCTTTCCACTTTCGGAAACTCATTTTCCTGTCTACAGTCTTCCCTCTTGGCTTCAACCTATGTAACTGCTGATGAAAGATTAATCAATTGTTCTAAACAATAGTGACATTTTCATGTTGGGCTTATCCCACTCAAGATCTCATTGTTTATTTTCAGGAACAACTAAATATATTGTGCTGGCCATACTTTTCTGATAGGTTTTCTTTCTCCCTTTATGTTTAACGCCTTGTATCTAGCAAGAAGAACAAGAAACATGGGTCACTTCTGCAGAAGATTTGAGAATCCCACAGCTCCTGTGCCGTTTGTTAGGAATTGAGAGGCAGCTGCTGACCTTGAAGCCATGCAGAGCTGGAAACTCCTATCTAAAGCACTGATTTCTCCATATGTGTCAGTAGATGCTCTTGATAACTGAACGTTCCCTGGTTTTTCCATCATTAATTGTAATCATGGCTGTTTGTATTTCAGAATCCTTGGGTTTCCGAGTTGGGGAATGATAAGCTGTGATGAAGATTAATGGCTAAGGCAGCTGCATAAGTCACTCAAAATATAAACTTTTCACTGGGAGGAAATCAATAATTGTTTTTAAGTAAAGAACTTCCAGCTATAGTTAAACACTCATTTTGCTAAGTGGTAGTTAGCTCTAATCTTCCGTTCTGACTTAGTCATCTCTCAGACTAGCTAAAGTATACAGTGCTAAAGCTAGACTTAGGGATTTGAGGAAATATCACCTAAGATGTATCCTTCTGTGTGAAAATAGACAAACAAACAGAGTAATCAGAACTATACATTACCTCCTGCCATCACATATGTATACATTTGCACCAAGGCTTTTTCAATTTTTTTTTTATTTTCCTTATTCAAGTGGCCATCATCTGTTGATGATGAGTTCAGTGATTTAGAGTCTGAGCAAATAAAATATCAATCAATGTATTTTTTCAAAGGGACTTTTTAATGTGTTCAGTGAGGAGAGATGAAATCACATGTTATGGAGGTCAAAATATTGAGTAGCATTTTATAAAAGGATTACAATGTTTTGCCATGTATAATGTGTACTTTTTTGCCCTCATTTTTTTTTTTAACTGAATAACTTAATTCATTTAAATTTACTTGATCCATGAGTATCTGTTAATTGAGAAACTGCTACCAAATGTAACCACTTTTTAGCTCTATATGTTTTTATTTTGACCCATTAACAATTTTGTCTGTCTCTAGGACATCTTCACAATTTTATTTATTTTTTAACTTAATTTTTATTATCATAACTGCAAAAATTTATGGGATACAATGTGATGATTTGATATACAATGTGGAATACTTAAATCAAACTAGTTAACGTAACCATCACCTCACTTACTTATTTTTTGTGGTAAGACATTGATAATATACTCTTAGTTGTTTCTAAATGTTTCCTTGCATTGTGCACATTAGGTGAGATCGCACCAAATACCCTCCCTCCACTCACTCTCCCCTGCCCCTCCTGTCTCCCTCCTTCTTTCTGGACTATATTTGTGTTTTATCATTTGTATGAATATGTAAGTGATTATATATTGGTTTCATAATAGTATTGAGTACATTGGACTTTTTTCCCCCATTCTTGAGATACTTTACTAAGAATAATAAGTTCCAGCTCCATCCAGGTAAACATAAAAGATGTAAAGTCTCCATTTTTTTATGGCTGCATAGAATTCCATGGTGTCCATATACAATGACTCTTTAATCCATTCATGGGTTGATGGGCATTTGGGCTGCTTCCATGACTTGGAAAGTATGAATTGGGCTTCAGTAAACATTCTAGTGCAAATGTCTTTTGGTAAAATGACTTTTATTCATCTGGGTAGATACCTAGTGAAGGAAATGTGAGATCGAGTGGTAGGTCAACTGTTAGTTCCTTGAGAATCCTCCATATTTCTTTCTAAAAAGGCTGCATTCATTTGCAATGCCACCAGGGGTGTAGAGGTTTTCCCTTCTCTCCACATGCACGCTTAATCTAAATAAAGCATCTTCTAGATATTGTAATTAATTTTGACAAAGTTAATATGAAAGAAAAAATCCTGCAAGCAGACAGACATAAGAAAAGCTTTACCTATGAAGGAAGAAATATTAGAATCACTACAGACCTTTCAGCCAAAACTTTTCAAGCCAGAAGAGGATGGTCATCGAGCTACAATCTTCTAAAACAAAACAACTTTCGGCCCAGGATCCTGTATCCAGCTAAACTGAGTTTGCCCAAAATATGGAAGGAAAAACAAGGAAGTACATTATGTATGGGTAGTATGGCTCAGGAGTAGGGGAACCCAGCAGGCCACCTGGGGTCACAGTGCCCTCCCGCCTGGGTCCACAGAGTACATGGGGTTCCAGTCCGAGAGGATCCAGGATCCCCAGGGACCAGGCCAGAGCAGCCTCCTTTTAGCACTATGGCCAGGGGAGGGGCAGTTGCATAACTGGTGAAGAGGCAGCAGCCGTGTGAGGCAAAGGCCAAGGCCCAGGGCCTGGATGTGTGGAAGAGACCGGGAACTGCACACAATCCCTACAGACCCATCTGGCTGCTCATGAGCCAACCGGCCTCAGAAGCTCCTCTCTCCTGGACAGGGAGGGTGGTATTAATTGCACTTTTACCAGGAGAGTGTTAGCCTTACCTAGATCTATCTTTCCTGGTCAAGAGGTGGCCACTATCTTGAGGGGCACTTTCTTTAAAGTTTGAGCAAATAACATGACTGCACATTATGCACTGGAACACATTTTACATGGCCCCAAAGGGTAGGTTCTAAAATCCACTCTCGGGGTTATAATAGAATATAGTAAGATTCTAAAATTTAAGATTATTTCTAAAATATCCCTTAAAATCCTATGCAGTGTAGTGTACATAATTTCTTAATGCAGAGTAAAATTTGGAACTCATTGAATTAGTCCCAAGGAAGAAGCAAAAAAAATGACACTGTGCTTTTGTCTACACATTGAAAGCACTTCAACTTTCCAATAGAGTTTATTCTGTTTAATGTTAAACTTCTATTACCTTAATAAATGCTCATAAAAAGTAAATAAAGATCTAACTTCCCCATCTGTTCTACAGCCTTACAGGTGTGTACACAGCAACAGAGATACATTTATTCTTCCATGGCTCTACTTGAATAAGCTCCTTCCCCTCCAGTTACAACCTTACGATCACCTTATATTGTAGACGCAAAACTTGGGTGATCATTAGATATACCTGGGAAACATTTTTGAAACTGTAGATAATTGATACTTACCTTGAGAAATTCTTATTCACAAACTCTGAAGTGGAGGTTAAGAACACATTTTAAGAAAAGAAACATATTCCTCAGTGAATCTGATGATTAGCCAAATTAAAATAGCACCAATGTAGAAGATCCAAGAAAAAAACAAGAACAAATAATAACAGATGCCCTAAACAGTCCCTTCTACCCAAGAGCCTCTATCAGCAGGCCTCTGCTTGTGCTGCCACCAAATTTCCAGATTGTCAAAACTTGATAGGAAGACACATGCCTAATTAGTCCTTGACTGTCTTCCAAAACCAATGACCACATCCCCAACCCTGAACAGCAGGCCATGTACTCATTCGATTCATCCAGTAAGTGACTAAGACAAAAGCATTTGTGTGGGGGAGAGATGAGGAGAAAAGTTGGAAGAAAATTATAAAATTCAGTCTCTTTGAGCTGTGCAGCTCTCCTTCTGGAATATATCAATATTTTTAAGCCAACTAAAATTATTTTGATATTCCCTTGTTGGCAATGAAAATCCAGAAAGAAAGAATTTCCCACACTCCTCTTGATGTAATTTTTTTCTCCCAAGGAAGGAGAAACTGTCCTGACCACACACAGAAGCTGTTCAACTTTTCTGCCAGCTTTACACAATTTTAGGACCTTTTAATCTTTAAAAAGGCAACATTTACAGTCTGACTGACAGATAAGTTCCCTAGAATGTTTAGGATGTAGGTGTACACCCTCTGCTTTTGGGTCCTGAACTATAAGAAAAATTGTATCATTTCCTTATTGTATCGGATGCAGATTTAGCCTCAGGCTGAACATAAAGCCAGGAATCACTTTCTTTAGGTTCCCATTTCTCTGCCTCAATTACCCTGGGTTTTTTCTTTACCTACAGTATCAATCTTCCAATTCCTTCCTTTCTAGTATCATCTTGGCAGGAGAACTTCATCAAGTATTCCGAAATCACACCTGCAGACCTCATATCCTACTCCACAAAGTGAGTACTTGACTTTGTTCCCTTGTGATCAATGTACTCTTAAGAAGAACTTAGGTTAGGCATCGTTAGCTGAGATCAGGCTTCAAAGAATGCATCCATTATGCGTGTACTAAATGAAGGAAGAGCATGTTTGCCTTCAAGCTGAAGTCTTCGCAAGCAGTACTTGAATCCTGGAGAACAGCTCGGTATTCTTGAGATTTTCTTCTGGCTCTAAGTCAAATATAACTTCTCATCCTACTTATTCATTTTGTGGCTTCAAGTAAGAACTGCAATGGGGATAGAAACAGTGAATTCTCAGTAAAGTGGCAGGACATAGCCAAATTTTATTTCAATATACTCTAGCTTCCAAAGAAAAAAATCCTCTCTGGGATGAAATGAGAAGTAGAAAATATGGTAGAGAGAAGACACTACAATAAGTCCAAAAAAGACTGAGATTTGCCACTTTTCAGTGCAACTTTGGACAAACGTTCACACATCTTTTTACCTCAAAACAGTGTTGAAACAAACTTATTCTTATGACCCTCAGAAGCAAAATGGCAAAAGAAGATTATTATAAACAATTTCAAAAAAATTTAGAGTAATTATTTCCCAAATAATAGTGTTTTAACACTCAGCTACTTAAGAACCTTTCCTTGCCTCCCTATGAGCAGGCCTGAGTTACCTACCCAGCTCTATTTCCATAACTTACTAATAAAGTTCTCCACAGGTCACTGTTTTCCCATTCATCTGAGGGCCCAATTTCCTTTGACAACACTGTTTCATTCACAGAATCTCTCTTTCTCCACTTCTTAAAAGTTCATTCATTCGCCACGTTCCCAGCCCTAACACTTTTCTTTCTAAATAAAACCCTTCCAGGCGGCACCTGTGGCTCATCAAGTAGGGCGCCAGCCCCATATACTGAAGGTGGCGGGTTCAAACCCGGTCTCGCCCAAACTGCAAAAAACAGAAAAATAGCCGGGCCTTGTGGCAGGCAAATGTAGTCCCAGCTACTCGGGAGGCTGAGGCAAGAGAATCGCCTAAGCCCAGGAGTTAGAAGTTTCTGTGAACTGTGTGATGCCATGGCACTCTACCAAGGGTGATAAAGTGAGACTCTGTCTCTACAAAAATAAATAAATAAATAAATAAAACCCTTCCAATGAGCCCTCTTTCTCTTTTGTTTTTCATCTGACTTTGTGTAGTTCCTGTCTCCACCACAACTGTCTCATATTGTTTTGTAACTATTTCAAATGCATATAAGTTATCCCATAAGTTGAAAAATAGTCCTGTCATAAATATTACTATCCATCATAAAGAAACTTAATTTATAATAAATATTCATTGAATTGAATGGCATCAAATTGATCATGCCAACTCCCCAATATCATAACTAAATGAAATCATTACAAAATACATTATTTAGAGTCATTTAGAGAGAACAGTTGAAAATTATATTTCCTTTCCATGTTTCTCTTACTGACCCTGTGTGGCTGGATCTTTTTCTAAGATTCTGGGAGCTTACAGGACAATCACAGACCCACACAGAAACCAAGGAGAAGTTTTCCAGTTTCTAGTCTGTGTAATTTGCAACTAGGGTTTCTGTTAAGCTTGACTGATTTATTCATGTTTTCATTAGTGAAGAGAAATTTATATATTTTGAATATTCAAAAATCCTCTGAGAAGTCTTTTGTGAACAAACAAAAGTCTGCCCAAATATTCAATCAATATGGCCAAATATTATGAACTGGCCTATTTTTCATAGAAGATATTATCTCTTTCAAGTGGACAACACATATCATTTGGTTATTATCCTCTGTAATTACTCACTCAAATGTTGGCTAATAAAAGATATCTGATCCATGAACCATTTCTATTTATCAGAAAATAAAAAGTGTTTGAAATCTGAATATTTTTATACAAAAGTACAAGTTCTTCTGCCAATGATAAGCCACACTATTTGTCCTCAGTAGAAATTGTCCAAGATTTCTATTTTATAGAAATGGTGATAACCCTTGATGACAGCCAAGGCTTTTCTGACAAAGGAAGAGCACTTCGCATCTTCTTCCAATCCATCATGATTAGGGTGGGTGAATTGAAAGCATCCAGCCCACGCTGGGTCAAAGCTCCATTTGACTGCTGGCTGGGAAATGCTCATGGCAGCTGCTCTGCTGCATTCACCCCATCAGCTGCACTTCATCAGGGAGCACACGCACCTTCCTAGGAGAGCTGAGGCTGCATGGCTCTGTGATAAGTGGCCTGGCCATGGTGCACCATGTTGGTTAACCCTTCCTTGGAATTTAGATGTCCCTTCCAGGATGTCCTAGTCTATTCTGGCTGCTCTAACAAAATACCTGAAACTGGATAGTATATAAGCAACACATTTATTTCTCACAATTCTAGAGGCTGGGAAGTCAAGGACCAAGGTGCCAGCAAATTTAGGGTCTAGTGAGGGCCAATTTTCTGATTCCTAGATCCTGCCTTCATTTGTGTCCTTACATGGTGAAAGGGGTGAATGAGCTCTTTGAGCATCTTTTGTAAGACCCCCGAGGACTCAGCTCACATGATTTAATCAATCTCCAAAATGCCCACCCTCCTAATACTATAACCTTGGAGATTAGGTTTCCACATACGAATTTCTGAGGGACATATATTCAGGCCATAGCACAACAACAGCCAACATCTTCAGAAAGTTGGCAGAATACGGGCGGCTCAAAGAGAGTTTTCAGCTTGAATATTCTTTTTGCCAGCCAGAGTGCAGCTGGAGGGGTGGAATGGGAGTATGGTGGGTGTTTTCATGTGAATATTTTGGATGGCAGTAAATGGGGATGCTAATAAACACATTTATTCCTGACTTTGCAGCAGCTTTGTGGCTGCTCAACTGACAGTTTAGCATCTGGTGCAGCACTGTGTGGGTCAACTGAAGACAACATGCACACTAGTCCTTACAGAAAAATTGGATGGAAATAAGAATAGCTGGAATATATGCAACCTAGTCGCTTGGCACTGTTGCAGGACACCCACCTGCAAATTTACTATCCTCAGTCAAATCTTTCACATTGTTCTAGATTTTTTTTCCAAATCAATTGGCTAGTTTCAAGGTAATTTTGTTGTTGTTGTTGTTGTTGTTGTTGTTGTCTTTCTCCTCAGTAGGCATTTAGGGAAAAAGTGAAATAGAATTATCATGAAATTATCATTTGAAGCTTTAGGGATAAAGAAATATGGTAGTGCTAATAGTTTGCTTTACACAATATTTTTAGTTTTCTCTGTTCACTTTAATCTCACAACTGAAGAATAGTGCTCAGCTTCCACCTGGTGCATCCTAAAAAGCTTGGCAGAAAGTTATGTGAAAGTCAGTCTTTCTGTGGATAATTACATTTGTTGAAAGAAGCCCCAGTACTACAATACTTAGCTACTTTCAAATACCTAGTAAATTCTCAGTGTAAGGTAGTTATTGCTCTTATTATATTCATGGAACTTAAGTTGGAGCCTCATTAGTCTGAAGAACTGTGTCGTTTTGGAAAAGTCACATGGCTTTTCTGAGCTCAAATTTACTTATCATTAAGATAAAGGCATGAGGTTGTAGGGTAGAGGGAATAAGAGCAATTTCAAAGCCCTTTTTCAATTTCACATTTTATGATTTATGGCAAGAAAGTCCTCTTAAGGAATATCTAATTATCTCTGATGATGGTTCCAAATCAAGTTTCCAAAGAGGAATAAATATTAGAAGTAGAATTCTTTCACAGAGTCTTTTTCCTTGTTAATTTAATTGTTTGGTTTAAGCATCCAAGCTGTGAGAACTAAATAGTTTGCTAAGTTCATGAACATTTGCAAAGAATCATTGGTTTTTCAGGGCAATTACACAAGCCCATGCTCTCATGCTTTCACAGAGCAATTGCAACAACTCCTAAGCACAATGACCTGCTTTCTCTGGCTGATATTGGTCTTCTTTCCTTTAACAAAGTGATTCTTCAGCAAAATTTGCATTCAAGTATTATTACTTGGAACACAAATTTTCATTGATTTCGTGTTCATTTATTATTTCCTTCAGCAAACAGCTATGGGTACAACTAGGCCCTGAACATAGAGGGAACTGCAAATGTGAATAAAATCTTAATGAAGTCAAGAACCACACATAGGGAGACATGGTTATTAAACAGAGCACAAATCCCCTCACTGGCATTTTATACCATTTCTCTACTGACTACTGAGGAAAGAGGTATGGAGAAAATAAATTGAATATGCCCTTTTATAACTTGTGTATCGTGTCCAAGAAAAGAGAGTACTGAAATAGGATGACCAATCTGCATTGAAGCGATATAGCAGAGTGAAAAATTCATGAGTGAAAAGCGAAATTGTTCATGTCTCCATTCATCCATTTATCTATTCATTAATTCAAAAATATGTATTGAACATCTATGTTGTGCCAAGTATTGTGCTAGGAAATAGAATTGATATTTTCTTCATCCAAGAGCTTACATTTTGGAGCAGGATGGTGAGAGTAGGTACTTAAGACAGAGAATGCTTTGTGTTATGATATATTGATGTTTACATGTGCCAACATTGAAGAATATCTTCTTGAATGAAGAAAAAGATATCTTAAAACCTGGAATATG
>CAUYRH010106251.1:0-18135 GCA_963574655.1 Perodicticus potto
TGATGAACTCCCTGAGTTTTTCTTTTGCTTGTATATCTAAGACATGGAGCTAAAGAAGCCAATAATTCAGAAATATCAATGGGCACAGACAAAAAATAAATACTACAACAAAATATTGCTGTCACTGGCCAAAAGACCAGAAAAGAAGCAACCTAGACAAAAACCACTCTATTCCAGCCAAACAACACAGAAAGGAATCTATGGCCTCACATCAACCTTAGTAAGGGTATTTTAGGAAAAAAAAAAAAATATATATATATATAAATATATATATATATATATATATATATATAACATATATGTATGTATTTGGCTATATAAATACATATATTTATATTAAGGAATTTTCTACAATCATGTAAATCAATCTCAGTATCTCTCTCTATCTCTCTATCTCTTCCTCTCCCTCCCTCCTTCCCTCTCCACATGATTGTAAGGGATCATTAAGTCCTTAATATATAGGGCAGACTTGTACGCTGAAAATTCTGGCAACAGTTGGTCTTTCAGTTTTGAGTCTGAAGATATACTGAAGACTATCAGTCTATCTAGATAGTTTGGGAGCAGAATTCCTTCCTCCTTAGAGCACATCATTCTTTTCTCTTAAGGCCTTTAACTGATTGGATGAAGCCCACCACATTATGGAGAGTAATCTTCCATACTCAATGTCTATTGGTATGTGTAAAAATGCTAATCACAGTTAAAAAGATTACCTCCACATCTCCTCCTAGACTGGTATTTGACTGAACTACTGGGCACCATAGCCTAGCTATGTGGGCCCATAAATTAAGACACACACACACACACACACAGAGACATATACAGGGTGTCCTTAAAGTTCATGTGCAATTTACATGGTAAAACTATTTTAAATTGCACACGAACTTTATGAACACCCTGCACATAGTCACCACAAAAGTTTTGAGACAGGCTGTATTATGGTCCATTATTTCACTTCTAAGAAACATAGTCAACAGCATCTTTTGTGATTTATCCATGCAAGTTTCAATTTGCTCAGTTTATTGGTATTGCTAGGAGGGCTTCATTTGTTTGCATCCACACAATTTTACTTTACTTGATTTTAGCATATTTCAAAACTTTTTTAATGACCCATATAAAAAGAAAGTTGATTTAGGATGGTGGGGAAAATGGTAAGACCAATAAATGTTATGAGCATGAGGCCAATGCCGCATTACAATCTCTCTGAACTGAATTCCCTGATTAGAAGGAAAGCTATGTGTACTACCGCACTGCTATCTACTTAATTATGATCGCCTAAGAGTCATATTGAACCCCTAGCCTTTAATGTGACTGTATTTGCCATAAGGAAGCAATTAAGGATAAATGAAGTCATAATGGTGGTACCTTGATCTAATAGGGTTGGCATCCTTATAGAATAGAAGAGACACCAGAGAGCAGCTCTCTCTCTCTTTCCCTATCTCTATCTCTATATCTCCATCTCTGTTTCTTTTTCTCTCCCCATTCCTTTCCCTTCACCACATGAACACAAACAAGAGGTCTTGTGAGCACATAGTGAGATGATGACTACCTGCAAGCCCAGAAAAAGGCCCTCACGAGAAATTCATTCTGTCAGTCCTTGACCTGGGAATTCAAGACTCCATAACTGTGAAAAAGTAAACTTCTGTTGTTTGAGACAACCAAAACATTCACAGGTTGCACTAATGAGTGCCACATGATGATGTTTAGTCAATGATGAAGCACATATATAATACAAAGATGGTATAATAAGATTATAATACCATATTTTTACTATACTTTATTCTATGTTTAAATACACAAATATGTACTATTGTGTTACAATTGAGTATGGTATTTCAGTACAGCAACATGTACATGTATGTAGCCTGGTAACAATAGGCTAAAACCTATAGCCTAGGTTTAAAGTAGGTTTTATCATCAGTTTTGTGTAAGTACAATCTATGGTGTTTGCACAACAGCAAATTGCCTGATGACACATTTCTCAGAAAGAATTCTCTGCTGTTAGGAGAAAAACTATTTTTCTTAAGAAGAGAGAGGTGTACGACTGTTTATAATATTTTCTTATGGCAGCCAGAGCTGGCTAGTACAAATACTATGACAGTGGCTAGTGTTATGTAAGTCCATGGATGATAATTTTAATAAGAGCGTTATGTGTGGGAAAGAAAACTCCATATCAGGGTCTATTCAAGTAAGAACAAAATGCTGCTCCTTCCATGATGTAAAAATTTAAATGTTATCAGTTTTTCCATGCTGATAACCCTACAGACTCAGTGTTGATCTCTGTTGTTGGAAGATTGAGTACTCAGCAGTGTCTATAGCCTGGTCAGCACTGGCAAATGGAAAAACATGTTGCTAAGCCCATGCATAACTTAACATCTCTGCCTCCATGGCCACTTTGTTCATGAGCTCATTGAGCAATGACAAGAATGTTTGGAGAAAGAGGCTAACTTGTATATACAGAATGGGTCATCCTATTCATTCATTTAAAATTAATTAAAATTGAAAGCTAAAAGAATGGTCTCAACAATACAATGGAGGAGAGAGGACAGAGGAAAGAATAAGTGAATCAGAAGATGGAACAATAGAAATTATCTACTTGAAGACCACTTAGGCAACAACTTTTAGTGGAAATATCCAGATATTTGAGTTGGTATTCAAAACTCTAACAGGGATGACATTTTGGGACGATTCACTTCTGCATCTCCATCTAGAATAGGTGGATGCATAAAGTAAATATTTATCTGTTGAAAGAAAGTAACAGTGGTACAGTTAAAAAAAAAGCTCTAAATAAGTTAACTACAACAATATGAATATGTTTTCTATAATATGGAAGCAAGAGATCATGAGATAAAAGGAAATGGAAGTACATCCCTGAAAGTTCATTATAATCACACTAACAAAGCATTGTGACTATCCCCAAAGCATCTGGAAATAGCTTCATTACACAAACTCTCTCCAAAATGAAATACTTCTCACAGAATAAAATTTTGAACTGTAGCTGTTTCTGAAGTTATAGCTAAGTCCGGGCATTAAGAAATTAAGGATAAGTTATAGTAGTCAACATTATTAACCTTTATTAACCCAATCAATTAGTTATGGTTTCAGAAAACTGTCTGAAATATATCCCATTTGTTGATTGTCTACAGGGTATCGTGTCCATACCAGATGTTTTGCATGTATAATTTAACTGTTATTTAGTTCTTGTCCTTCAGAAAAAAACCCACTATTTCTATGATTATTTTTATTTCTTACCATGTTTTTTTTTCTAATATGAAGATTTGTACACTTCTTAAATGAATAAATATACTACCCAGATTATAAAATCTGTAAACAGAACCAACACAATACAAAAGACAAGCTGCCATCCAGTTTCTCTTGCAGGGCTGGTAAAAACAGAATCTCACTTCTTTCCTAACTCAGCATAAGTATCCTCAAAAGCAGGAAAACATAAATAATATTTCTCAATTACATTTTAAAAATTACCTGGACTCTCAACTTTGCATCATCCATCTTTCTATGGAACGTCTTTCTATAATTTGACCTTCACAGCAGCATCAAGATCTTTGTTTTCCAACTCCTGTAGCTGCTTTTGTATTTCAGTTACTTACACTTTTGCCTGTTTCTGTGTCACGCTCTAGTTTTGTTACTTTCAGAGAATACTGTTTGCTTACAGAGGTGGCATCATTACCTTTACCATAACAATAGTAATAACAATCACAAATTATGGAAAAATTAAAACATAACAAACATAAAAAATGGTTTATTCTAAAAATAAATCCAGGTAGACTTATTCTTTAAGGCACAGCACTAAAAATCCAGCTCCTGTCCCACCGACCCCCAACCAATCAAACACAGCTTGCCACCAGGAAAGAAAAGAAATTATCCATTTTAAGCAACAGAGAAAAAATAGTGAACTGAGCTTATGGGACATATGGGACTATAACAACAGGACTACTTTTTTTCTTATTTTTTTCAAAAGCTTAAAAGGAAAGGAAAAAGAAGGTAAGGTAGAAAAGTATTTAAGGTAATAATGACTTCAAAAAATTTGAAAATTATCAAAAGACATAAAACTATGTATTCAAGAGGTAAAAAAAATCCCAAACACAGCAATCCCCCAAAATCCATGCCAATAAACATCATAATCCAACTTCTGAAAAGTAAAGACAAAGAAAAAAAAATCTTCAAAGAAGCAAGAAATAACATCTTACTAATTGGGAAAAAAACAATAGGAATGACAGAAAATTTATCATCTTTTATCATCAGGAGAAGGTAGCATGTTTTTTAAGTACTGAAGGAAAACAACCCAGAAACCTATACCTAGTAAAAATATCTTTTAAGAAAGAGAAGAAAATAAAAACATTATCATATGAAGAAAAACAGAATTGTCACCAGCAAAGGTGAACAAAAACAATGGTTTAAAAAAGGTTCTCTAAAATAAGAAAACTTAGACCATCAAGAAAGAATAAAGAGGGTGGCGCCTGTGGCTCATCGAGTAATGCGCCGGCCCCATATAATGAAGGTGGTGGGTTCAAACCCGGCCTCGGCTGAACTGCAAAACAGAAAAATAGCCAGGCATTGTGACGGGTGCCTGTAGTCCCAGCTACTTGGGATTACAAAAAAAAAAAAAGAATAAAGATTGAAATAATCTAAAATATAGGTAAAATATAGGTAAATACAATAGGCTTTACTTCCTTGAGAATTCTAAATAATATGTTATAGTTGAAGCAAAATTATAACACTAACAATGTGGTTTAAATGTATTATAGGAAATATAAATATATGTGTACACACACCGGTAAGAAAAAGAGGCAGAGAAAACACAAACTACCCACACCAGAAACTTGTATATATAATGTAATACACAGCTCAACCACTTAAAAAAACAATATAAAGCGATATAGACCAAAGTAACAGAGATAAATTAAAACAAAATTCTAAAAAATTTAAAATAATTCACAGGAAGCAATGAAAATGAATACAGAAAAATAAAATACAGATAAGACAAACAAGAGGGGGAAAAATCAGTCTCAAGACCTAATATATCAACAATTTTATTAAACGAAAATGGTCTAAATAGGTCATTTAAAATACAGAGAATAAATAATAGGGTAACATCAGCAATATGGTGGACTAGGAAGCTCCAGGCCCTTGTTCTCTCATGGAAACATTAAAATAATAACTAGAGACTGACTAAAATAACTTTATAAGTAGGCATTGTGGGTATCAAAGATCTGTTGTAACCAAGCAAATGCCCAATCAAGAAAAAGCCACATTCAAATGGAGGGAAATTTTATGGCTTTTTCAAGTGCTCTTGCCTCACCCTCTCTCTGACATGGCATGATCAGGAGTAAGCAACCACTTCCTGATTTCCTCTCTCACATGGGAAGAAGCAGAGCAGAACTTATTCGCTATGTTCTAAGCTCTCTGTGGTATGCTGAGGAACTAGTTTCTGTTCTGTTTGATTTAAAGTTCAAACTGGGAAAAGTTTCATAGCTTGTATTTCAGGCTTTAAAAGTCTAAAGATGGCAATAATGAGTAAAATAACTGAAACAATAAAATTCACTATTGAAGATAAACAGCAGATTTGAGCAGATAGAATAAAGATTCAGACAACTTAAAGACAAGACAATTTAAATTTTCGAGTTGAAAGAGCAGAAGGAAAAAAGGATAAAGACGAGTTAACAGAGAGTAAGGGACATATGAGATATCTTCAAGAAAAACAATATATGCATTATGGTAATTCCAAAGGGAGAAGAGAAAGAAAAGGATAGAAGTATTTTATGAACAAAGATGGCTGAAATCTTCCCAATTTTGAGGGAAGATATGGAACTACAAATCTACGATGCTTAGTGAACTCCAAGTGGATAAAGAGACCCCTAGTGAGAGACCTGCACTGAAACACATTATAAGCAAATTGTCAAAAACCAAAGACAAGGAGAGAATATTGAAAGCATCAAGAGGATACTTGGGGTCCTTATCATGGCCAGGAGATTCTCAATAAGATTATCATGTTTCGTTCTCAGAAGAAATATTGCTGGTCAGAAGGCTGATTTTTTCTTTCTTTTTTTTAGTTTCAGATTAATATGAAGGTATAAACAATTAGATTGCAATGTTTACATTTGTTAAATAAAGTCCCTGTTGTAGTTGTACCCCTCACCCAGGAGATGTGCCATATATCCTTACATTGTGTCCATTAGGTGAGAGCACTTCAATCCCTCTTACCCTTCCCATCTTACCCCCTCTTATCCTACCCCTACCCCCAACTTGAATTAAATTGGATTTTGCTCTTGTGTAGGCATATTCATCTACTGGTTTCATATTAGTATTTAATGGATTGGATATTTGCTTTTCCATTCTTGTGGTACTTTACTAAGAAGGATGTGTTTTAGATAGTCTCACTTTGTCACCCTTGGTAAAGCATCATGGCATCACAGCTCCCAGCAACCTCTAGCTCTTGGGCTTAGGAGATTCTCTTGCCTCAACCTCCCAAGTAGCTGGGACTATAGGTGCCTGCAACAATGCCTGGCTACTTTTGTTATAGTTTGGCTGAGGCCGGGTTTGAACCTGCCACCCTTGGTATATGGGGCCAGTGCCCTACTCATTGAGCCACAGGTTCCACCCTCAAATCTCCATCTTTATAGTATTCCATGGCATACGCATACCACAGTTTATTAATCCATTCATGGGTTAATGGCCACTTGGGTTGGTTTCACATCTTGGCTATTGTAAATTGAGCTGCAATAAACATCCTAGTGCAAACGCCCTTATGGTAAAATGATGTATTTTTCTTCTGGGTTCATGCCTAGTAATGGGATTTCAGGATCAAATGGAAAGTCTTTTTTTTTTTTTTAATTTATTTTTGGGGATTCACTGAGGGTACAAGAAACCAGGTAGAAGGTCTTTTTTTTTTTTTTTTAGTTCTTTGAAGATTCTCCATACTTCTTTCCACAGCGGCTGTATTAGTTTGCAATCTTACCAACAGTGTAAAAGTGTTCCCTTCTTTCCACATCCACACCAGAATCTGCATATTTGAGACTTTGTGATGTAGGCTACTCTCACTGAGGTTAGGTGATATCTCAAGGTCATTTGGGTTTTCATTTCTCTGATGATTAGGGACAATGAGAATTTTTTTTTCATGTGTTTCTTGGCCATTCATCTCCAGAAGGCTGTGTTTTAAGTCCTGGAAGAACAAAAAAAACTGCAATGTAATAATTCTACATATGGAAAAACTTTCTTTCAAAAATGAGGGCTAAATTAAGACATTCTCAAGTAAACAAAAGCTGAGAGAGTTCATCACTACTATATATTTTCTATAAAGAATTGCTTAAGTTGAAATTAAAGAACTATAGGCAGTAACTCAAAGCCATATAAAAATATAAAACTTATTAATAAAGGTTAATACAGAGTGGGCATAAAATTCATGCATAATTTAAGTTTACTATCTAAATTGTACATGAATTTTAGGTCCACCCTGTACATGGAAAAGTATGAAAACCAGTATTGGTGTAATTTTAGTTTATTAACTTCACTTTTTATTTTTCTTCAGGATTCAGAAAACAATTATAGTCTAGGCAAATGAGTATACACTATATAGAGATATAATCTGCATGCAACATCATAATATAAAGTGAAGATGAAAAGGAGAAGAGTTTCTTTATAAGACTGATGTTATGTTGGTATCAGTTTAAGATACATTATTATAACTTTGGGGTATTATATGTAATCCCTGTGGCAATCACAAAGAAAATATCTGTAGAATATATATATATATATAAAAGAATTGAGAAGTCAACTCAAACTCATCACTATCCCCCACCCAGAAAAAATGCAACTAATCACAAAGAAAGGCAATAATGGAGAAAATAAAACACAAAAAGCTATAGTACATACAAAAAGAAAATAATACAATAGCAAAAATAAGTCCTATCAGCAATTACTTTAAAGTTAAGTGGGTAAACTCCCCAATTAAAAGACAGATTGGTGAAATGGATTAATAAATAGCATCCAACTCTACATGGCATATATGAGACTTACCTTAGATCCAAGAACATGCATGGATTGAAAAACAAAAGGATGGATATATACATTGAACACTTTTTCTTCCATTCTAGAGATACTTTGCTAAGGAGAACATGTTCCAGCTTCATCCGTGTAAATATGAAAGAGGAAAAGCCACCATCTTTCTTTAAGGCTGTGTAATATTCCATGGTATACATGTACCACAGTTTATTAATCCATTAGTGTATTGATGGGCTCTTGGGCTTCTTCAAGTGAAGGCTACAACCCATTTATTGCACAAGAATATGGGGAAAGGGGAGAGGGAGGGAAAGGGAGGGAGAGGGTGAGGAGAGAGAGGATAAAGGGTGAGATCACACTTGTGGTGCATATTTGAAGGGTCAGGAGAAAACTTCTAAACACGGATCAAAAATATTTTCACATAGTAAATGAGAAAATCTCATGAACGGTATGTTAACCAGGTGAATGAAAATATCTCTGATTGTATCTCAAGCCCACACACTGTACCCCATGATTGAATTATTGTCCACAGCTATGATTCAATTAAAAAAAAAAAAAAGGATGGATAAATTTTTGAAGCAGATATAACATTTCAAACGGGGATGGCGGAGGAGAAACAGCTTTTTTGAAACCCGGGAATGATAAGAAAGGGGAGAGAAGACTGGAGGCACCTCAGGATTGTGAGTTTTTCCTGGAAACACCCCTTCAGGTGCACAGAGAGGCAGAAGGAGACGTCAGGACCACAGGAGAAGGACAAAAGCAGTGGAGAAGGGGAAAGTGTTTGCGTTAGGTCTGAGGCCACCAGCCACTGTGGCTGTGGGCAGCAGCAGATACAGTAGTGGTGAGAGTCTGCAGACAGGGAAGGCCTTCCCTGTGTGGGTTTTTGTACTTGGGAACTCAGTTGAGTTAACCCTGAGAGACTTTGGGCCGGCAAGTGAGCAAGTGACTTTGAACAGAGCTCAGGGATCAGGACTGAGCTGCTGAGGCAGAGCAGAGGTTTCATTGTTTGGCTGCAGACCACATGCAACCATTGTGGAAGAGATGCCTTACAGGCTTGGCTCTCAGGGTCCTAGAGCAAGGACATTTCTGGGAGACCTAGGGCCAGTGAACAAGTGACTTTGAACAGCACGCAGAGGCCAGGACTGAGACTCACGGGGCAGAAAAGAGGTTTCATTTTTCAGCTGCAGGCTGCATGCAACCATTGTGGGAAAGTTGCCTTGCAGGCTCAGCCCTATGGGTCCTGGAGCAAGGCTGCTCCAGTGTGCTTGACAAGCAGGCAGCCACTTCTGGAGAGATCCAAAAAAACACCCTTTTCTTGGATAGCCACTGTTTACCCAAGAGACATGGTTTGGAAAGGTCAAGCCATGTATATTAAGAAGGCTGAGACAAGATCCAGGCTCCTAACCCTGTGGGGTTTGAGGGCAAAGTAGTCAGAAGAGGCTTCCAGTCTCCATATTAAACAGTTTTATTGTGATTAGCATCTTATATCCCAGAAGATGACTTGTTATACAGGCAATATTTAGCAAGATATATATACATAGATTTGTTTCTTTTTCTTTGTTGTTGTTGAAGTTGCTGTTATTGCTAGTTTGTCTGTTTCTTTTTTCTTTTCAAAAAAATTTCTGTTTATTTTCATTTCATTTTTATCTTTTTCAAATTTTTCTCCCCAGAATTTTCTTATTCTTTTTTTCTTCATGCTTCTCATGTAAATATACCTTTTCATTGTTGCTTTCTTTAAAAATAAGGACTTTTGCTAGTTTTTCTGCCCTGATATTTATTCTCTCCCCCAATTTTATCACTTAAGGTTTTTTGTTTGTTTATTTTGGTTTCATTTATAATATTTTTGTTTTTCTTCTCTATTTGGTGGAGGTGGGGTCATGTGTATGCTCAGACTGGCAAAGAGTTACAGACATCAAGGGTTGCACCCAATCCAGCCCCACCAGAGGTTGAGATTTGTGGGAGTGGGTCAAAGTGCCCTACTGTACAGCACTATTACTCCTGTCTTTTTCTTTCTGTTACTCTTTTCTTTTCATCAATCTTCCTTTTTACTCACCCCCTTTATATTCTCTTTTCTCGATTTTTTAATTTTTTTAAATCTTTTATCCCTTCTTCCTCTTCACTCTTCTCATCCATTTAGTCCTTTAACAAAACAACATTTCAGCACCTTAGGTCAGAGGCACAGGAATGTAAGGTGTGAGAGGCCATGAAAGGAAAAAGTAGGACAAGGAAAAGGCAAAATGAAAACACTCATGAGGAAAAAACAGTGGAAAAATCCTGGCAACATGAAAAATAAGACAAGAGCAACAGCCCCCCCCCCCAAGGGATTATGAAGAATCTACTGCAGAACATTCCACCAATAAAGAAATGTTAGAAATGACAGAAGGGGAATTTAAAATATGGATGGCAAAAAATAATGAAGGAAAGTGCTGAGAAAGTGGAAAGTAACAAAAAGGAAATTTAAAAAACAGAATCAAATAAGAGATTAATGATATGATTAATATAAAAAGGCTATTCCAGAGCTGAACGAATTGAAACAAAAAATCAGGGAAATTAAAGATGTAGTACAAAGTATCAATAACAGACTTGCCCTTACAGAAGAAAGAATCTCAGAGGTAGAGGATAAAGCTCTTAAGCTAACTCAGGCAATTAAAGAGATAGAAAAAAGAGAGAGAGAAAACGAAATGTCTACTGACAGAATTATGGGACTTCATGAAGTGTTCAAACATAAGATTTATAGGTATCCCAGAAGGGGAAGAAGAATGCCCAGAGGCATGGGAACCCTACTAGACATCATAAATGAAAATTTCCCAAATATCACCAAGGACTTTGACACACTCCTTTCAGAGGGATATCAGACCCTAAGTCTCCTCAACTCAAATAAAGCTTCTCCAAGGCACATTGTGATGAACCTGTCCAATCTCAAGACAAAAGGAAAGATTCTACAAGCCACCAGGAGAAAGCACCAATTGACCCACAGGGGCAAAACCATCAGAGTGACTATGAACTTCTCAAATGAAAAATTTTGAGCCAGAAGACAATGGTCAAATATCTTTAATCTACTTACACAAAACAATTTTCAGTGCAGAATGCTATATTCTACTAAGCTAAACTAAACTTTAAAATTGACAGGAAGGCTTGGCGCCCGTAGCCAGTAAGTAGGATGTCAGCCACATACACGAGGCTGGCAGGTTTGAGCCCAGCCCAGGCCTGCTAAACAATGACAATTCCAATAAAAAAAAACAACAACACAGCTCGGGGCAGTGCCTGTGGCTCATGGAGTAGGGCACCAGCCCCATATACTGAAGGTGGCCCGTTCAAACCTTGCCTCGGCCGAACTGCAAAACAGAAAAATAGCCAGGCGTTGTGCCAGGCACCTCTACAACTACTCGGGAGGCTGAGGCAAGAGAATCGCCTAAGCCCAGGAGTTGGAGGTTGCTGTGAGCTGTGTGATACCATGGTGCTCTACCGAGGGCAATAAAGTGAGACTCTGTATCTACCAAAAAAAAAAAAAAAAACCAGCCAGGCATTGCAGTGGGTGCCTATAGTCCCAGCTACTTGGGAGTCTGAGAAGAGAATCAATTAAGCCCAAGACTTTGTGTTTTCTGTAAGCCATTATGCCATGGCACTCTACTGAGTGCAACATAGTGAGACTCTGTCTCAAAAATAAATAAATTAATAAAAATAAAAATAAAATAAAACTTGCAGAGAACTCAAATGTTTTACTGATACACAAACATTTAGGAAGTTTGCCACAATAAGACCAATTGTACAGGAAATACTTAGACCTATTCTACACAATGACCATCACAACAGGCCACCAGCAAACTAAACACCTAGAAACTAAAGAACAAAACATAGCTTACACAATGATGCAAAAGATAATACTAAGCAATAGACTTTCACAAAATAAAATGAGTAGAACTCCACCACACTTATCAATTACCTCAATAAATGTTAATGGCTTGAATTCCCCATTGAAAAGCCATTGAAAAAGACTGGCCAATTGAAAAAGAAATATAAGCTGTCTATTTGCTGCCTGCAGGAGACACATCTATATAGCCTTGAGGGACAAATTAAAACTCAAGGTTAAGAGATGGAAGACAATTTTTCAGGCAAACAGAATTCAGAAGAAAAGAGGAGAAGCATTCTTATTCTCAGATACAAGTTGATTTAAAGGAACTAAATTAAAAAAAATAAAAAAGCAAAGATGGACACTTCATATTGGTCAAAGAAACAATACATCAAGAAGACATTTCAATTCCAAACATTTATGCACCCAAATTAAATGCTCCCAGATTCTTGAAACATACCTTAATTAGCTAGAGCACTATGATATCCATAATACCATAATAACAGGGGACTTTAATTCTCCTATCACAGAGCTGGACAGATCCTCTAAACAGGAAATAAACAAAGATACAAGGGACTTAAATATAACCCTAACACAACTATGCTTGATAGACATATATAGAACACTTCCTCTCAAAGCTAAAAAATATACATTCTTTTCATCAGTCCATGGAACATTCTCCAAAATAGATGATATCCTAGGACACAAATCAAACCTCAACAAAATCAATAGAATTGAATTTTTACCTGGCATCATCTCAGATCACAAGGCAATAAATGTGGAATTTAACCCTAATAAAGGTAGAACTTAACTCCAACACAAACCCACACAAAGCCATAGAAATTAAACAACCATATGCTGAATAATAGTTGGGTTCAGGAAGAGATAAAAGAGGAAATAATTAACTGGGTAACAACAATGAAGACACAAGCTACCAGAACCTGTGGGATACAGCAAATCAGTGCTGAGAGGAAAACGTATCACTTTAGATCCCTACATCTGAAAAACAGAAAGAGGTCGCATCATCAAACTCATAGTCATCTTACTGGAAAAAGAAGAACAATCTAAGCTGAGCCCAGTAGAAGAAAAGAAATATCCAAAATTAAATCAGATATCAAAGAAATTGAAAACAAAATAATAATTCAGAAAATTAATGAAAGAAGGAGTTCATTTTGGAAAAAAAATCAATAAAATAGATAAAACCTTGGCCAGACTAACTAGAAATAGAAAAGCAAAATCTCTAGTAACCTCAATCAGAAATGATAAAGGGGAAATAACAACAGATGCCACAAAGATACAAGAGATTATCTCTGAATAATACAGGAAATCTATGCCCCAAAATTTGACAATGTGAAGGAAATGAATCAGTATCTGGAATTATACCCTCTCTCTAGACCTAACCAAGAAGAAATAGATCTCCTGAATAGACCTATTTCAAGCACTGAGATCAAAGAAACAATAAAACATCTCCCAACAACAACAACAACAAAATGCCCTGGTTTGGATGGCTTCACACTAGAATTCTATCAAAACTTCAAGGAAGAACATATTCCCATACTGCAGAAATTATTCCAAAAATGTCAGAAGGAAGGAAACTTCCCCCAACATGTTCTACAAATTAAACACCACCCTGCTACCAAAACCAGGAAAAGACCCAACTAAAAAGGAGAATTTCAGATCAATTTCATTAACAAATATAGATGCAAAAATTCTCAACAAAATCCTAGCCAATAGAAGACAGCGTCTCATCAAAAAAGTCTTACATCATGATCAAGTAGATTTCATCTCAAGCATACAAGGCTGGTTTAACATAGGAAAGTCCATAAACGTAATTCACCATATCAACAGAAGCAAAAGTAAAGACCATATGATCCTCTCAATAGATGCAGAAAAAGCATTTGATAAAATCTGGCATCCTTTTCTAATTAGAACACTGAAGAATACAGGCATTAGCAGCACATTTCTTAAACTGATTGAAGATATCTATGACAAATCCACAGCTGATATTTTACTAAATGAAGTAAAACTGAAAGCTTCTCCACTTAGAACTGGAACCAGACAACATTGTCCTCTATTGGCACTACTATTCAACATAATGCTGGAAGTTCTAGCCAATACAATCAAGAACAAGAAGGAAATAAAGGGCATCCAAATGGGAGCAGAGGAGGTCAAACTTTCCCTTTTTGTTGATATGTTATTATACTTAGAGAACCCCAAAGACTCAACCACAAGACTCCTGGAACTGATCAACAAATACCGTAATGTCTCCGGATCTATAATCAATGTCTACAAGTTAGTAGCCTTTGTATATGCCAATAAAAGCCCAGATGAGAACCTAATTAAGGACACAACTCCCTTCACCATAGCTTCAAAAAAAAAAAAATGAAATACCAGGGAGGATACCTAACAAAAGAGGTGAATACCTCTATAAACTTTCCATGAACCTCTAAGAAAAGAAATAGCAGAAGATATTAACAAATGGAATAATACAATATGCTCATGGCTGGGAAGAATCAACAATATTAAAGTGTCTATACTTTCCAAAGCAATCAACAGATTCAATGGCATCCCTATTAAAATACCAATGTCATACTTTTAAGACCTAGAAAAAATAATTCTTCATTTTGTATAGAACCAGAAAAGCCTCGGATAGCTAAGACAGTTCTTTGTAATAAAAATAAAGCCAGCAGCATCAGCATACCAGACTTTAGGCCGCACTACAAAGCCACAGTGATCAAAACAGCATGGTTTTGGCACATAGAGACATAGACATCTAGAACCAAATAGAAAACCAGGAGATGAAACTAACATCTTACAGCCACCTAATCTTTGATAAAACAACCAAGAGCATACACTGGGGGAAAGAATCCTAATTCAATAAATGGTGCACGGAGAACTGGATATCCACATGTAAAAGGCTGGAAACTGGACCTGCACCTTTCTTCACTCACAAAAATCGATGCAAGATGGATGAAAGACGGAAATTTATAGCATGAAATGATAAAAATCCTCAAAGAAAGCATAAGAAAAACACTTTTACATGTTGCACTTGGGAAAGACTTTATGAAGAAGATTCCATGGCAATTGCAACAACAATAAAAATAAACAACTGGGATTTAATTAAACTTAAAAACTTCTGTACAGTGAAGGAGACAACTGAAAAAAATAGACATCCTACACAATGAGAAAGGATATTTGCATATTTTGAATCAGACAAAAGCTTGATAACTAGGATCTACAAGAGAACTCAAATTAATCAAAATAAAAAGAGCTAACAATCCCTTATGTCTAATGGGCAAGAGAGGTGATTAGAATCTTCTCCAAAAAAGACAGACAAATGGCTAACAAACATGAGAAGATGCTCATTGTCCCTAATTATTAGAGAAATGCAAATTAAAACCATCCTGAGATACCATCTAACCCCAGTGAGAATGGCCCACATTACAAAATCTCAAAATTGCAGACACTGACTTGGATGTGGAAAGAAGGGAACATTTTTACACTGCTGCTGGGACTGCAAACTAATACAACCTTTTTGAAGGAAGTATGGAGAACCCCACAAAAACTCAAACTAGACCTCCCATTTGCTCCTGCAATCCTGTTACTGGGAAATTGCCCAGAAATAAAAGGTTAAGTAAATCCTTTTACCATAAGGACACTTGCACTAGACTGTTGACTGCAGCTCAATTTACAATAGCCAATATATAGAAACAGCCTAAATGCCCACTAACCCAGGGATGAATTAACAAACAGTGATATATATATATACTATGGAATACTATTCATCCATTTAAAAGATGGAGATTTTACATCTTTTGTATTAACCTGGAAGGAAGTGGAACACATTATTCTTAGTAATCTCACAAGAATGGAGAAGCAAGAATTCTATGTACTCAATTTTGACATGAGGACAATTAATGATCTAATACATGGTTGGATGTAGGGGAATGGGAGACCAGAGAGAGGGAAGGAGGGATAGGGGTGGGTATCACAGTGTGTGACACATTGTTGGGGGGTTGGGACACAAAAAAGAGGGACTTTACCTAACAAATGCAATCAGTGTAACCTGGTTCTTTGTACCCTCAATGAATCTCCAAGAATTAAAAAAAGGAAAAAGAAAAGGATGAAAATATATTTCATACAAATAGTAACCAAAAGAAAGCAGCTGTGAGTGAACTAATGGAAGACAAATAGATGTTAAGGCAAAAAAATAGTGCAAGAGACAATGAATGATGTTACTTAATGATAGAAGAATCAATTCACCAAGAAAATAGAACAATTATAAACATATTAATAAAACATCAGAGCTCCTAAAAGCATGAAGCATACATTGACTGAATTGAAGGAAGAAATAGATCGAAAATGACACTTGAAGACTGAAATGCTTTACTTTCAATTATAGATAAAGTAACAAAATAAGATTAACAAATAAATAAATAATGCAAATGACACTGTAGATCAATTGGACCTAACACATATATAGAACACTCCATGCAACAAAAGTTGAGTACACATTTTTCTCAAGTAAATATGAACATGGAACATTCTCCAGGATTCACAATATTTAGGTCAAAAACAAGTGTTAATAAACTTAAAAGTTGGAAGTCAAATGAAGTATCTGTTCTCATAACAGTTGAATGGAAAAAGATAACAACAAAAGGAAAACTTTAAAATTCACAAATGTATAGAAATTAAACAACATAGTCTTAAACAACCAATGGATCAAAGTAGGAACTATAAGGTAAATTAGACAATATCCTGAGGCAAAAAAAAAAAAAAAGTAAGTGAAACCTACAAAAATTTAATAGAATGCAGTAAAAAGGAAGGCTAAGAGGAAAATTTGCATCTCTAAATAATTATATTTTAAAAATATATCAAATCTACAACCTAACTTTATGCCTTAAGAAACTAGAAAGAGAAGAACAAAGTAAACCCAAAAATAGCACAAAGAAATAATAAAGATTAGCATAGAGAAAAATAAACAATAGAAGAAATTACAAAATATCAATGAAGAATAGGCTTTTTGAAATTATCAATAAGATTGACAAGCCTTTGTGTTCTCTTTATCTTATCAGTCCTCTCCCTCACTAGGCTGGGCATACATAAACCAGACAGTACACACTGGTTGTATCTTTCGTATCCTCTGTACCCTGTACCTCTCTCCTACTCTCCCAACCTCTGCCTCCTAAACAGAAGCTCAAGATCCTGGTATTGGTTAGGTCATGAAATCATGAAAGATTTTTAAGTATTCAAGAACAATTTCCTACAGGGTGTCCCAAAGGAAATGGGACAACTCACAGTGAGGGTGAGAATTAGAGTTGATTTAAAAGTCAGTTTTTGAATAAGCCAAAATTAAAGCCAAGTACAATATCAAACCATTTATTCAAACGAGTTGGTCCAAATCAGAAAATATACATACCATATACTGCCACTTGCAAACCTTGAACCCACACTCCACTGGTATACAGTCATGTATAATGGCACATAATGATGATATTCTCTTTTTTTTTCTTTTAATTAAATCATACCTGTTTACATTATGGCAAGCAAGTGGTATAATATGCTGGTTTCATATACAATCTGAAATGTTTTCATCAAACTGTTTAACATATGCATCGTGGCATTTTCTTAGTTATTCTATGAAGACATTTGTGTTCTGCATTTAGTAAGTTTCACCTGTACCCTTCTAAGATGCACCATAGGTGTGGCCCCACCAATTACCCTCCCTCCACCCCAACCTTCCCCCTCCCTTATCTTCTGATTTTCTTGTGCTATAGTTGGGTTATAGCCTTCATATGAAACCTTTAAATCAGCTTCATATTAGGGCTGAGTAAAATAGATACCTTTTATTCCATTCTTGAGATACTTTGCTAAGAAGAATATGTTCCAGCTCCATCCATGTAAACATGAAAGAGGTAAAGTCTCCATCTTTCTTTAAGGCTTCATAGTATTCCATAGTATACATGTACCACAATTTATTAATCCATTCGTGGGTGGATGGGCATTTGGGCTTCTTCCATGACTTAGCAAATATGAATTGGGCTGCAATAAACATTCTGGTACAGATCTCTTTGTTATAATGTGATTTTTGGTCTTCTGGGTATATACCTAGTAAAGGAATTATAGGATCAAATGGCAGATCTATTTTTAGATCTCTAACTACTCTCCAAACACCCTTCCAAGAGGAATGAATTAGTGTGCATTCCCATCAGCAGTGTAGAAGTGTTCCGTTTTCTCCACATCCACACCAACATCTCTGGTTTTGGGATTTT
>CAUYRH010106252.1:0-36379 GCA_963574655.1 Perodicticus potto
ATTGGAGTGCTTACATCCTACTAATTAACATAGCTTTCACTTCATTTACTTAATCACAGCGTTAAGACATTTGTGTTCAATACTTGACAGACTTGACTTATACCTTTGCAATATGCTCCATAAGTGTGGTCCCACTATTAATCCTCCCTTTAAATTTAAAAATGCAATTAGCTAAAAATGGCCTGGTACTACTAAAGCTCCATTTGGTAGGCTGGAGCTCAAAGATAATAAATCAGCAGTGTGTACAAAAAGACACTTAACAAGGAGAGATTTTCATTCCTGCTGTCCCTCCTTCCCTGGAAATTAACATAAATTTAAAAATATTCTCTTTCAGTGGAATACCTACATATTCAGTCTACTTTTTTTTTTTTTTAAGTAATGGCAATTATAAAATTACTGAATTAGAGTCCTGCTTGGAGCTCTCAATGTTATCTGGGCACATGTGATATTTTATCACATTAAATTAGAAAACAATGATATGTTAGAATTGTTACATTTTGAATTCCATAGCAAATTTTACTAACAAATATTAATACCATACTCTATAGGTTAGTACTGAAATTTTAATTAGGATTTAAAAGGTGTTCTTTATAAAAGAGTATGGGATGCTGGCAGATTTGCTAATAATGTTCAGTACCATGTCTTTGTCCACCCCATGATACACATATATCCAAGGTTTATTCACGTTAAAATTCACCATGAAAATGGGAATGGTCTCCCATGGCTCCTACCTCCACTTCTAAAACCCCAAGTTATTTTAACTGCCCAATTAAATGATGTTCTAAAAACAACCTAAAGCTGTAACACATCTGTGAGCAGAGATTAACATTTGGGCCATAAATCAGCCTTCTCAGAAAAGACAAATGTATCTGAATATAGCCGTGACCCGAAGCACTCACTGAGTTTGTTTTTCCTAAAATAGCATTTTGTTCTGTTGCACTGTAATTGGAAAACAAAGGAAATATCTAAAGAAGGAAATAAGATTTTAGTAAATGGACTTCAGCGTTATCAGTCTGGAATAACAGCCTTTAATTTCCTTCAGAGAGTGTGCATTACACACATCCACTCCGGTGTCAGCGCAGAGATCGTTCAGTACACGGGACTTTGTGCAGGCCTCTCCCTCCAGAGGCCTAGTGCCATCCACTCAAACTTCTGTGTCTTGAAAGAAACAATACCTGTGTGTTAAAATCCCCACTTAGGGAAAGGGAAGTTTTCCTTATTTATGCTTTGGCAAATGTGGTTATTTTCTAGGCTTCACTGGTCACAGAGACTGTGCCAAGGCGTGCATCATTGCTCGCTAAGTGTGATGCACAGGACATGAAAGTGGCATACGTGAAATACGTTTGGTCTGTGCAAGCTTGCGTAGCATGAGCAGACTTAGACACAGTTTTTAGAGAGTTATAAAAACAGTATATAGCAAGACAGAAGTCAGAGAAAAAGAGAGTAGACTGCCTTTTCAGGAAAGGAAAAGAGACAAAAAAGAAATCAAGAAAGGTCTTCATAAGAGCCGGGTCCAAGAAGACTCTGAGTTATGAAGATTTTTTATGGTGATCATTAATTACATTGGGGAACGTCCCCACTCACCCCTTGCAGGGTTGCATTCTGGGGTCTCTTCTTGGTTGGGTGACACCATGTGAACAGTTCTGGCAAATTAGATGTGAGACGTGCCATGTGTCCTTTTCAAGGCACTGTGCTCACGTCGGTGTGAGGCCTTGCACGTGAGTTTCCTTATCCCAGGCAGGAGCCTGAGCTGAGCAGAGCACCCCTCTTACCTGAGGTGGGCCCCTCCTACTATGGTGGGCCCCTCCTACCCACAGCGGGCCCCTCCTATCATGGTTGGCTCCTCCTACCATAGTGAGCCCCCCCTATCATGATGGGCCCTTCCTATCATGGTTGGCCCCTCCTACTGTGGGCCCCTCCTACCATGGTGGGCCCCTCCTATCTAAGGTGGGCCCCTCCTATCACAGATGGACCCTCCTACTGCAGGCCACTCCTACCCATAGTGAGCTCCTCCTACCACGGTGGGCCCCTCCTACAGCAGTGGGCAGGCGGCCTTGGGCGTCTTATCCACTGTGACCTGGAGTTGAGTTTTACCCATGTAATTCATTTGCCTTCACTCCTGAAAATGATTTTGTATTTGTATATTTTCACATATGACATTTTTAAACAGTTATTAAATAAATGGGTTCTCTTTCATATTTGACCATGGACAAGATAGCAGAAAGGGGTTTCCAGGGCTCAGGCAAAGATGAGCCTCAAGCAGCTGGAGGATGGGTAAGACCCCGGCTACCACCCTGCTGGGTCTGAGGACGGCCCCAGCTTACGTACAGCTCCTGTCCTCGCGGATTGCTAACAGCAATTCCTTTCCTTCTCAAGGGTCCCAGTTTGGATAATCCGTTTTGTCCTAGTTCTACATAAGCTACACGTTAACTTATTTCTTACCTTTTCCAGCTAAGCAGGTTTTGTGATTTACTAATTTTACCTGATTAATATGTTTTGATATATTTCCATATTAGTATTTTACTTCTACATTTTATTAAGCTATATTTCTTCATTTAGTAGCTTTTGGTGTTTTCACTAATGTGCTGTTTATTTTCCCCTGGATTATAATACGCCAGTAATTATTTACTTCCTTACTTTGTACTGTCTGGTAATAAACAGTAAAATTGTTATTTCATGAAATTGCTTTTACTGTTTAGGCAGCAATAACTGTAACAACAAACCAAATACCAACACACAACTGTCTTCAACCCAGAAAAGGAAGTGACTCCCATATCACATATTTAACCTTTTTCAAAGTATTTTCTGGAGGTCCACATCTTACTGTGCTTAAACATCTGACTGTCTCTGCTTTCCTCCTCTCTCCATTTCTCTTTCTGTCTGTTTAAAGTAAGTAACCACACCTATCTATTTGAAAAATTTAGATATCCTTACTAAGTATTTTCTGGGATCATGGTACTGGAAAATGGAGAGGGGCATATTGGAGAGAATATCTTAAGGACAGTTCAGTAGTCTACTTTCTTTGCAGCAAAATTAGAGATATATCATCACAAAGAAGTCTTGAAAAACATGTTAACAAGATCATAAATTTATTCAGATTAATTTCCTTAGCTTAAATATTTCCTTCAGTTTTTCTCATATATACTCTCTTCCTTAACCCTTTGCCTTTATTTCTAAGTGAATACAATGGTACATGTGTGTGTGTGTGTGTGTGTGTGTGTGTGTATACATATATATATGGGGATAAATATTTCATAATCTATACATACCTATTTTAAAAATCATCAAATATTTACATTAGTATTGATGAGAAACTGTGGGTCCTTAAAAACTATTATCACCCTGTCTTTTCTAAATTGCAAATTCCAGCATCAATTAAACTATCAGCATATTTTTTGCAATCCTAGTAAGAAAATAAACAATCCCTGTAAAAACATCATATATCTTCACAAAGATCTAAAATATGAATGTTATGTAGTGTTTCTGAAACCTTGATATGCACCGAAAACTACTTAAGAAGTTTTAAAGAGTAGTAATACCTAGGTGAACCCTGAGAGATTTGGATTTACTTTGGTACAGCCTTGTATTGGTACAACTTTGAAAGTTTCCTGGTGATTCTAATGAACAATCAGTATGAAGAGTTACAGTCTTAGCAAGTTCCAAATGGGTGTGCATGCTTTGGGTTGGACCTCATGCACAGCCTCTGTGAATGTGACCATCCTGGGAACTCAGGTCTTTGCTGGGTATTCAAGTTGAGGAAGGCTATACTGGAGTAAGATGGTCCCTAATTGGATGGTGGACATCCTTTTAAGAGGAGGGAAATTTGGGCGCAGAGGCACAGAAGGTACAAAAGGAAGGAGGAAGGGCCTTTCTCTAGAGCCTTCAGAGGGGGCATTACCCCACTACCTTGGCTCAGAGTTGCAGCCTCCAGCATATGAGAGAACACATTTCTGTTGTAAGCCATAGTTATGGCAGCCCTGGGAAACCAACACAGTGCATTGTGATCATTTGTTGAATTTATTAAAGATAAAAGGTTCAATCCTCATTACATATGTACTCAATCTCTGGGTGTGGATCATGAGCTGCTAAAGTTTTATGCTGCTCTGAGCTCCTTACAGTCCCTGGGTCAGAACGTGGCACTGGTAGGTCCTGCACCTAATCTGAGCCCAACCTTCATTGTGAGCAAGATCCCTGAGCAATTCCTGTGCACTCTGAGGCTGGGGAGCCCTGCAGCCCAGGGATACATGAGGTGGCCTGAAGTGAGCTTTGTTGCTAGAGCCAAGAAAACAATTTTTAAGATGAGTAAGAGCTTTCATCTTCCAGCAAATGCAGTTAGTTGTTAAGAACACAAGTCTTTCCTGAACACAAAAGAAAAGCGTTTCAGTATTTCTTTGAAAACCTAGTTGAAAGTTGAGTTCAACACAAAATATGATTTCACTTATTCTTCAAAAGAAAAAGAAATCTGGCTTTCAGGCTTATAAATAGTTAATGTCTCCGTCTTTTCATTTTGAGTGCCAGGCTTTTTTTGTTCTTTTTCATTTTTAACTTCCAGTCAATGGCCTTTCATAATGATTGGAAGGAAACAGAACAACAAAAAACAATTTCATGACTTATTTTTTCCTGACAAGACTGGACAATGTGTTTAAAAAAAAAAAAAAGTATTTGAATTTGGGTTTTACTATTGTCCAGCCTTGGTTTTTATGTTAACTGTTTTCTCTCTTTTCTTCCTGTCCTTTTCACTGTGTAAATGACCTACTTTGAAGTTTCAAATAAAAGGAAGTTAAATAGGCTTTTATTTGGCTCTTGATTCTGTCTTTTTCTAGCAAATTTGGAAAAGGTCCTGACTTTGAGTATAACATGGCTGATTGTAGAGGAGAAAAGAAAGAGCTTACCCTGACTTGTCTCCTTGTGCTGGTCAGCTCACGAGGACGTCCCTAGCACTAAGGGAAGGCCTCCAACTGCCAATATTTGCACTCTATGAATAGAAGCATTTGAGTAAAAAATTAAAAAATAAAGCATATTTATCCACTTTTAAAGACATGGGATAAAAACATCTGAGGGAGCAGATTGTGTGTGTGTGTGTGTGTGTGTGTGTGTGTTTAGCCACCTAGGAGTCACCCTTCTGGATGCTTTGCTGTCAGCATGGGGGGACTGTAGTCAACAGGATTTGATGGCAAGGGTTTGCTTTCTAATAAAAAGAACATAGTATGCTGCTGCTGGAATAAAAGATTTTCGTATAATTATTTATTTCTTAGAATGTGTAGGACATTGTACTCCTTTCCAGATAAAATTACAATTATGGTTCCTTTGACGTGATATGCCCTCTGCCCCCATATAGCTTGATGAATACGTCTTTGTGTGTTCCAGTGAGCGTGGATGGAATACCACCTCTTTTGCCTTGTCTCGCTAGGAAATTAACACTTACACCATCACTTCAGTGTTATCTGTGATGGTACTACTTTCTCCCTTGAAGGCTTGAGTAACTGAAGAGCAGTTAGGTAGGAGTGAGTATCATGGCCATGAAGGGGGCTAACAGTCCCCAGGATGAGGGAAGGCTTAGTAGCAGGTATTTATTACGAGCGTGACATGGAGGAGTGTTGACATAATCTATAATACTCCAGTGACCATGCTATAGGAATTTCAGATCTAAACTTAAGCTTCAACGTTAGTGTGATTGAAGGTGTAGGAAGATGCAGAAGGGATGCTGGAGTTGCTTTAATCTGGGAGGACAGAGACTTCTGGTAAAGGGTCCTGAGAATCCATTTCCTGGAAGAGAGTGAGCTTGGGCACCAGCTGCCACCCAACTGCAGCTTCCTTACCCAGGACACAGTGGAGACCCATCACTGACACAGTGGCACAATGTCCTCTTAAGCCTTGCAGTTGAATATGTTTCCTGTGTATTTTAAAGTGAGGAATACTGAATATGGTTTGCAGAGTGGCATATTTTGACCTGTGATGTTGGGAAGGTGCTAACCACAACACTGTGCATACAAGGCCTCCTGGGACTCTTACCTGTGAATCCATGGAACACACCCACCTGCAAGGGCAGCGGTCACCAGTCCAGCTCTAACACCAGTGATAAAGTCACCCTGTCATCTTCTGGGCTCTCCCGTGGCTCCCAGGTGTGGTTCAGTAAGCAAGGCCCTCTGTCCTAATACAATCCTAGCTTATCCTCCCAGCACTCACAGCCTGCTGCATTGTTCTGCTGGACATGAACATTTTAACAAACCTCACCCACAGACCAGGCTAATCGGTATTCATGACGAACAAGCCCCGTCTGTATGAACATGGGCCCAACATAAGCAGACAAGGACAAAACACAAACATTACTCAAGCCACCAACATGCTGTCTGCCCAAGCCCCCCACGCTGGCTCCTGTGGTCACATTGCTTCTTGTCCAGACACAGCCTTAGCCTGGCTCTCATCTTTCCTCCTTACAGATACAATTTGTTAAGATCCACAATCTTGGAATTAACCCAGTGTCCTGATGGCATCCAATTCACAGAAAATCTCTGCTTCCTTGAACCCCTCTCAAAATTACCTAACACAAACCAAATTCAATGTGTCTCTTTGACCGAGCTGTCCCGCAGGTCACCTTGTCTGCATTCTTCCTCCCTGCAATGTGATGACCCAAACTTGTTCAACCTTGGGTGTTCCTGTGCGCCGTGATGAGAAGCGATGACTCTCCTTCCCCATTGCCTAAGGCTCGTATCTCTCATGTCTGACCAATAAGCCTCCTCTTGAGTCCTAGCTGGTTTATTCTAGCTCTTGCCAGCCTCTCACCTCCCTAGCCAGAAGATTATCATCCTGCCATCTTTTAACAAATGTTTTGGACTCTATATAGTGGAAGATTGGCTCCAATTCACTGGAATTCCCCAGTTGCCATGGTGGGACACAGCAGTGCTAGACATTTTCAGATACCCCTAAAATGCTATGCATGGTCACCTGGTGGCATCCTCTGCTGCAGACCTTGGAGCTTGATTAATTCTCCTGCCTACCCACCCCCAACTGTAGGAGGGGGTGATGGGTCTTCTACCATAGCCTCCCTATAGTATATGACAGTTCCCTGGAAATACTCAGGCATGTTGGGATCCCTGTGTTGGGAAGGAATTTAAACCAGTAGCTAGTGACCACTCTCCCAAATAGGAATTTCTCTTGAGTTATGATTCACAGAAGTTGAAGGAGAGGGAAATTTTCTTGATTCTTTATAATCAGTTATGGATTGCTTTTGCTGAAAGGCTAAGTTATAGTGAATTCTGGATAATATACACCAAAAATTAATTTATTCCTCTCCTAACATTGGAGTCTTTTAAATATATTCAAATCGATATGCTACGTGAGTATTTTGATTGTCTGAATAATTCTAAAGTAAAAACGCCAAAACCTTGGATGGGACTGGAGACCATTCTTCTGAGTGAAGTACCTCAGAATAGAAAAACAAACACCTCATGTACTCACAATTACATTGGAACTAATTGATCAACACGTGTTTATATGGTCACAAAAATCAATGGAAATCAAGCAGGTGGAGGGGGCGGAGGGGTGGGAAGGGGAAGGACCGGATGGGTAATTTCACAGCCAGCAGGTACGAGGCACATTACCTAACTGAGGGACACACTTACAACTTTGACTCCCATTATGCAAAAGCAACTCATGTAGCCACGTAATGTTCTGAAAATTTTTTTAAAAAATCAAAATCTTCAGTTCTGTGGAAAATTTGTTCTTATATGTTCCATCCTTCCTTTTTAATGAATTTTATTTGTTTTACACATAGTTACTTAATTCTCTCAGTGGATGACAGAAACCTGGAATATTTATTTATTTATTTATTTTTGATACAGAATCTCACTCAGTCACCATCAGTAGAGTGCTGTGGAGGTATTGCTCACAGCAACTTCAAACTCTTGGACTAGAGCGATCCTCTTTCCTCAGCCTCCCCAGCGGCTTGGACTACAGGTGCCTGCCACAACGCCTAGCTATTTTTAGAGACAGGGTCTCGCTCTTGCTCAGGCTGGTCTCAAACTCCTGAACTATGGCAATCCACCGACTCCTTGCTCTTTATCACTATGCAGTCAAAGCCCCTCTCTACCTGCAGAGGAGTGTTTTGACAAAAAGCCAGAGCTTGGCTCTGCTCAGCCTCTGATCCTTCCAATAAATGAGGCTGCAGCTTCTCACACCTCCTTTCTCCTCCAACCCCCTTCATTCTGTGTGCCCATCCTACAGGTAAACTTTTAACTTTATTTGTTGTACCAATTTTAATGTTCATCATGCCGGCTACTGAGTGTTTCTAGACATAAAACAGAGTACACAAGCCAGAGTTCTTCACAAGTTCAAGCCTGCCTGCCTGCCTTCCTTCCTTCCTTCCTTCCTTCCTTCCTTCCTTCCTTCCTTCCTTCCTTCCTTCCTCCCTCCCTCTTTCCCTGTACGTCCACCTGGGAACAGCTTCTTTGTTTTCTGGACCAATATTTCCTTTAGTTGACCTATAGAAATCCACCCCGCAGCTGTGTGTGCTGGGGGGTGGCATAGCGGGAGGGATGTGTCAGACGCAGAGTGTGGAGCAGAGCTGCACAGAAACTCACAGTGAGAGCAGAGAGGTTCACAAAGGTTGTGTTTCTCTCTGGTCAGCGCCTCCCATCCACACTGTGGTAAGTGGGTCATTGTGCCTTTCAGGAGAGCAGGGGAAACCCGTGCAAAATTAACTCTGCGTTCACCTCAAGTCAATTTCAACTCCCATATACCTAACTTTAAAATGTATATATTTTAGTATGAAATATTTTGGGTGGGTTTGTTTTGTTTTGTTGATGGTTAGATTCAGTCTAATGCAATCTTTAAAATCTTAGCTCCAAACAAAACTTTAAAAAAATGCAAATTCTGAAAGTCTTCCTGAATGAAGAAGAAATATTGGCAAAATTCTGAAAGACAAAGGATGTGATTTTCTCAGTTATAAGCACTTTAGCAAAGTGTTATTGCAAAAGATTGGGGCTCACAGCGGAAAGAATAATTTTTCTTATTCTAGAGTGTACCACTGCACATTTCAAATGCTTCTATAGTTCATATAGAACAACTTAAAACTACACTTTTTTTTAAAACCGCATGTGATATGTTTTTCATATATCAATTTTTTATAAAACTTAATGTATTTTTTGTAGGAACAGTGTATGTAGATTGCTGATTTTTTTCAACCTTGACAACATTTTTAGAAAGTCATAGCCACTATTTATGAACACTTCATTTATATGACTGTTAGCTCTTTAGATGCATTATCTCACTCCACCCTTACAAAAAAAATCACAAGCTAGACATTTTAGATACTCACTTAGAGGCATATTTGTATCAACGTGACACTTACACATGGTTAAAATAAACCACAGGTACTGAAGGTTCATCTCTCTTTGCTCCACAGCCATCCTTGCGTGGTTATGCACTCCAGAGGCAAAGCATTTAACATTTCTGTGTTTAGGTATCTTGGGAAGTTACCTCCAGATTCCTGAATAATATGCCAAGGCTGCAGTTGTTTTCTCTAGACCTGGTCTTAGGACACCTGCTGCTCTGGGTAAGGATTTTGCTGCTCCCATCCCACCTCCTCATACCCCTTTCATTTAATTTTCAGCTCCCCGTCTCGGTCGCCTTTATAACTTAAATGTGTATTTGCTACTCCATCGCCCAGTGTTCCTCAGCTCCTGGTCTTACTGAGCTCGGTTTGGTGGTTGGTTTTCCTCCCTCCCCTGCCCGCCCTCCCCTCTGCGGTCTGGCCCCCATCAGCCACTCTTTGACACATGTGACACTGCTGATATGCTGTTGGTTTTGAGCTGCACACATGGCAGCTCCGTGTCGTTACGGTCGATGTGAATAGCACTAGATGGTGTTTCATAACCATTTTAAAGGCTTCCGTATCTGGGGCTTAAGTTCCAACATGGACAATTAATTCATATTATATTCTTATAACTAAATAAATGTGTTTAAAAACAGATATACAGAAAAGGGGGTTACTTTTCTTTCTTTCTGAGCCCTTATCACAAACATCAAGTCACCTCAGAATGGATTCTCCTTTTGAAGAGTCCACCCTTGCTTTATCCAGGGACATTGCCACTCCACCTCTGGAAATAATTCCCCTTAATGCTAGAAAGGCGAGTCATGGGCACCTCAGAGGTGGCTGCGTCAGGGAGATGGATGAGAAAGGTGGGCGGTGATCATTATCAGTGACGCCTTCATTTCTTCATCTGCGGAGTTAGGCACCTGCCATGACCCAGGCACTGCACACAGGGCAAACGGTGAATCATGCAAAGACCCCGGCCTGCAAGAGGCCGCTATGGTGGTGGTATTTCTCTAACACTAGAGAGAGAGGCAGAGAATTACACTGACACAGGACAGTACAATTTTCATTTGTGTTAAGTGGTCTAGAAAGGGTTTATATTTCTACATATTTTTAGAATTAAATCCCAAATTTAGGTAACTAACCAAAAGTAAATTGTCTTTCCATGATAGAAAAAATACTTTTAAAAGTTACTATTCAAGTGATGATTGGAGGCTTTTCTTTTATGATTTACATTTAATATTTAATTTTGAACAATGGCATTATATTTTTAATATTGGGGGACAAATGCACATTGCTAGCATATAAAAACATTGATTTCTAAAAATTGATTGCCATTGTACCCCATAATTGCATTAATGCACACAGCTATGATTTAATAAAAATAAATAAATAAATAAAAATTAAAAATAAAAATAAAAAAGAAAGGTCATAGGCTATATGGCCATCGATTTGAGGCTTTTTTGCCTTTGTTTTTTAACTGCTTCTGTCATGTAGAGCTGAAAGTGCCGTTTTTCTGTTGCTGTACTTGATATTTGATGGAGAAAAATGGTTGTGAAGGTGAAATAGGCTAGAATGAACGAGTACGTGTTGCCTGCTCCTTATGTGATCTGAAGGGACGCGTGCTCCATTCCCACTGTTCTCACTCACTGGAACAGGAGACTGATGTGAGGTCCAGTGCAGAAAATCAGTATATGTACCCATGATGTATTTGCTCCCTATGTAGGCATTTCCTTTTCATAAAGAACTTTGGAAAACGAGGGTTGTGCTGACTTGAGGGTGTTAATTTGTAGCCCACGTGCCAGTCATCGGTTGCAGGCTGCTCATATCTCAGATGGATGTACCTGTGAGGCACACAGAAGGGGTCTGGTCCCGGTGTCCCGGACGTACATTTGGAATCAGTGAGGAAATATAATTCACTCAACTCCACTCAAGGGTAGAACAAACCGAGTATGGCCTTCCTGGAGGACTCCCTGACGCTGAACTTTTTATGGTTATGTCGGCTCTAAATTTCTCCTTCTGTCATTTAAATTGCTTCACAGAACTCTCCCACTTTCCCATTTTTGGTTTCTGAGTTCAGAGATGAAATAAGATGCTTCTCTTCAGTCTCCTCCATGCATGGAAAGGAACGTAAATAACGGGAAATGCTTTCACAAAGTCTGTTTGTGAGCACAGGAGTCTTTGCTCAAGGTTGGGAGAAATTTCCTGACTTTTCTGTAGGGAATTTGGCCACTCTATTTGCATGTTTAGACAGACCCTGGCCTTATTTACACAAACAAAACTATTCAACTGAACAAAGTCAGCACCTCCCTGATTACCCCTAATTACTACAATCCTTGACTTTATAAGATTACATTTTCTTGCACTCTGATTCTGATGCACAATTTTTGGCAACATTGCCTCGAAAGTGCGGGGTGGGGGGAAACTGATAAACAAAGGTAGTTCAGGAGTTTATTATTATGTCAGACAGAGCTGGCTTTGTATTTTGGCTCTGACATTTGCTGATCTTTGGTATTACTTAATTTGCAGAATTTCCCTAAACTGCAGCCTCCTCTGAGAAATGTGGGTAATTGTAACCTTTTGCCCACTCACTAAAGCTGTAAGCATCAAATAACGTTACTTGTCTCAGGTGTGTGCCTGGCGTCCTCCACTTTGTAAGCAGCCAAGCAGTTGCCTTGGTTTGCCCTGTACCTTGACACCGCCACTGCAGACGCAGAGACACTCGGAGACTGTTTCATTTTCATCCTTCATCATTAGAAATGGTTGCTGCTATAGAATTCACTACATTTAAAAATGGCTCCCTAGAAGAGAAGCAAAACTAGAAAACCAAATAGGAATTGTGGAGAACAAGGCATTACGGTTGACTTAGTATCACCACTGAACTATCTCACTTTCCGTCAGGAATTCTAGTACTTGAAAGCGAAACTACTTTGAAACTTAGCCATCGTTGTGTCAGCACCATTTTTTCCTTTCATTTTAAAGTTGCTTTTGGGGAATTTAGTAAATGTAGGCCATGACAGATTTCTGATAGTAAATCAACCTTGTCTTAAATGCCAACCATTTATTTTACTGTGGTTTTTATAAGTAAATCAGCTTTTCAACTTTGTATTTTACAGTAGGCTTTAATGAATAGAATTATTTTTACTGTATTTTCCCCCATAAGCATTTTTCTTTCTTTCTTTCTTTCTTTCTTTTTTTAACCAAAAGAAATATGGAGAGAGGAAAAAATGCAATTCCTGATTCTTTTGACTTGAGAGGTTCTTATATGACTTTGAACTCAGCAGGTAGGGAGTTTTGACCTATATAAAAGCCTTGTGAAGAAGGACCACTTTTCTGAGGGGTGGGTCAGAGGTGATTGTGAATGTGTGCTTCATTCAATGTACCTTTTCTTTTGGAGATGTGTGTCCCATGGAGCACTGCAACTGAATTTTAAGCTTTTAAAGCCAGTATCTGATGCACTTTGCTCTGTGTTATGAGAAAGTGAAAAACTATAAATCTTTCTAAATACCAAGTTGGAGAATTTCTTGTTATTTGTTGTGGCTGTGTACCATCATCAGAGTAAATGATTTGAACCCTCAATGGGTTCCATCTCAGTAGGCTATTTTTTTAATGAGAAAGGGGGGAAATACTTTTTGTCACATTTAAGGGAATTATCTGTAAACAAAAGGAAATAAATATTGTTGATTATTTCCTATTTAGGGAACTGTAAATCGTATGGTCACCTTAGACTCAAATTGGAAACTAGACAATTTATTTATTTGCTAATATGATAATATTAGTCTTTTCAAGTTTCAAGATGATTCTAAACTCCCCTGCATAGAGTAGTGTGTGGTGTATATGAGGAGGCTATACCCAGGGAAGCCATGGGACAGTCCTAAGGGCTCAGGTGAAGCACCTGCTACTGAATCCCAGACTGCCGGCCAAACCCTCAGCCCCACCCTGAGTCTGGTCCCTCATATTTCCAGTGCTTACCCTTAGAATAATGTTTGATGAAGGGCAGGTGGTTATGTAGCCTTTATGTCATGTTGAGGCAGTTTACCAAGTCCTTCAGGAGTCTGGCCTTTCACCTTGGGAAAGTATGATCACTTTTTGTCATTGTTGTTAAAGATTTTTTTTTTATTTTTAATTTTTATGCATGCATAATAGTGTATATCTTTATAGGATATGTGTAGTATTTTGATACAGGCATACAGTGTAAATTAATCAAAACAGGGCAATTGGGTATCCATCACCACAAGCATTTAACGTAGGTTTTGTGTTAGGAACATTCCAATTCTAGTCTTTTAGTTATTCTAAAGTAAACCCTAGTTTACTGTTGACGATAGTCACTTTATTAGGCTATCAAATGTTCACTCTAACTATATTTTTGTGCCCATTAAACATCCCCACATTATCCCTCCTCCCCACTACCCTTCTCAGCCTCTGGGGACCATCATTCTAATCTCTGTCTTCATGAGATCGGTTATTTTTAATCTTCAGTTACCACATATCTGTAAGAATATGTGATATTTGTTTCAGTACTTGGCTTATTTCATTTAACAAAATGCTCTCCAGTTCCATCGATGTCATTGCAGATGGCAGGATTTCATTCTTTTCTAAGGCTATGCAATATTCCATTGTGCAAATGTACCACCATTTCTTTAGCCATTCATGCGCTGATGAACTCTTAGGTTGATTCACAATCTCAGCCATTGTGAATAATGCTGCAGTTGACAGGGGTGTGCAGACCCCTCCTGAGGAGCTGAGTTCCCGTCCTTGGGATGTACACCCAGCAGTGGGATCTCTGGTCACTCGGTAGTTATGTTTTTAGTTTTTGAGGAGCCTTCATACTATGCTCCTTGGTAGTTGTGCTTACACCCTCACCAACACTGTTTGAGGGTTCCCCTTTCTCCATATCCTCAGCAGCATTCATTATTGACTGTCTTTTTTTTTTTCCATTTCACCTGGGGTGACATGATATCTCACTATAGTCTGGATTTGCATTTCTCTGATGACTAAGATATTGAGCTTTTTCATCTACCTGTTGGCCATTTGTGTGTGTGTTTTAATCATGCTCTTCATCCTTTCTACCTGCTGTGGATTGAATGTCTGTGTCTCTTCAAAATTCATATGTTGAAACCTAATTCCCAGTGTGCTGGTATTTGGGAGGTGATTAGGTGATGAGGGTGGAGCCCTCATGATGGGATTCGTGCCCTTATAGGAAGGGAGGAGAATTCTTTCTCTCTCTTTCTGTCTCTCTCTGCCTTGCAATGGTACAATAAGAAAATAGCTCAGAAAGAGTTCCACTGCCCTGGACTCCAGATCCGTCAGTGCCTTGATATCTTCATATCAAGATATAATGTCTATAATGTCTACTCCTCAGCCAGTCCACGGTATTCTGTTATCACAGCCTGGCCTGACTACAAGACTCCTACACAGAAATATTTTCTCAGGGTCCTTAATGTGTCCGTCTCTTGGCACCTGTCCTCTCCTTAACTCTCACCTCTCTGATGACCTTTTTGGTAGTCAGTTTACATAAAACTGAAGTCTTGAAAGAACATGTTTAGTATTATTAAGATACTAGCAGGAGTTTTGGGTGCATTTTGGCAATACTGTAATTAAATTTTTTTCCAACCAGGGGAATTTTTTTCCAAAATCAAAGTGAAAACACCAAGATTTCACCAAATATGGGAGAAAATAACACATTACCTTGGCCTAAAGTCTAACTTTTGAGAAATCATTCATTATTTTGTCTCGAATTTGAAATATTAAATCACAGCCATATTATAAATCACTGTCTTGATCCTATAATATTCTGGAGATGACTGAGGAATATTTTTATTCCATAGAAGAATTCTCATTTTCAAAGCACCAGCAGTGGGTCCATCCCCACCTCTGCTCTTGCAGCCTTCACTTACTGACTGAAAAGTTTCTGCTGAGTTTGGAGGCAAAACTGGAGAGAAGGGAATAATTGATACTAAGTAGGGCAACAGGTCTGAGAAAACATACCCTAAATTTCTAGAGAAGAAATCTAAAATGATGTCCCGTTTCCATTTTCTCCTTTATTTCCAGCAGCAAGTGGAGCCCCGATTAAAAGAAAGTCGTTGGAAAATGAAAGAAAGGGCTTCCTGGAAAGTGTCTGTCTTTTAAGCAAGAATGTAGACTCGGAATTAAAAATAACTTAGAAAAAATTGCTCTTGGTTTTAAAAGGTTCCCTCTAAGGATATTGTGAACTATCATGAAACAAAACTTTGTCTAAAAACTAGCTGAGAATTAGAATTATTTTGTGTATTTCATGATTGTGTTAAGAATAAGGGCAGAGAGGGAGCTGCCAGTATTGTTAATTAAGAAAATCCTGGACATGTTCACATCATCCTAAAATGGTGTGATCAATCTGTGAAGCATTAAATTGACTGCTTTTCCTGCTTTTCCAACTAGGAATAGTGTGTGTTCGGAATTGCTAATTCGCTCTCAGATTTGTAATATTTTATTTCTAAATTGAGCCAAGGGTGGCAAACATTCATGGAATTAAATTAATTTTTAATATGCTCTTCATCTACTTCATATACAATCTTGACTTTGTGTGTCTGTGTGTGATTTTAGATGTAGAATCTTTAAAAAATATATTCAAATTATCTGATCATAACCTTTGATGTCTGGGTTGGTCATTATCTTTTTAAATTGAAGCCGCTTATCAATTTTGCTTTTAAATCATTCAAATAAGTTCTTCAGATGAAGTGTTAATTTTCTTTTACTGTGAGCTCATTTGAATGGCTCACTTTTCCCAGAACTGGCTACATCTAGCTATATTCAGAGGTTTGGTAGCTATAAGTGTATAGGATTAAAGGGACAAAGGCAGTTTATCAGCCTTCCTGCCACATTCCACCCACGTGCCTGAGCTGTTTCCTTATCTTTCAGCCAAACATTATTAGATTCTCTTTCTTTTTCCAAATCTTTTTTTTTTTCTCTTAAACACTAGTGATGCTTGATTGGTACAGGAAATATTCAATAACTATATTGAGTGCCCATCCTGTGTGTATCCATAGAAGGGGGATATTTTCCTAAGAATGAGTTTGCTGTACCAAAGAAATAGCTCTAAGACTAGCTTTTGGGGAGGCCAAAGAGAGATTAAAACATGAACATGTAACATTGAAGGAGAAATGCAATAATAAGAATGAAGAAATGATACCATTTAGAAATGTGACAAAATCACAGAGAGTGAACAGCAGTGTTACAATAGTAATAGTACAAACGAAGAGCTTGGAGAATGATGAAACGAAGTTGAGCTGCTCCTGGAAAATTCTTGGCAACGATGTCTCATATATTAACATTGGAAAATATTCGTAAACATGTGGATTACTGAAGTATTATATAGGTCTTAGATTCTAAACTTTTAGTGTAATGTCTTGATTTTTTTTTAATTTTTTGATGACTGGTCCATTAACTGACTTTTCTTTTACTGAAAGGACTTAAATAAGAACTTACTACACTTAAATAAGAACTTATTGCCACTGTGTTTTCCTCAGCACGTCACCAGCCTGTGTTTTCCTCCGCACAGTACATGGTTCCTGTACTACATTATTGAATAAAGAGATGGACGTGGACATAAGTGCATGGGTTGGTCAATGTCTACCTGCATGGATGGATTTTGGTGTCCCAGAAAGATAATGCACTTTCAAAATATGTTATTCGTGTGTAAACATTTCTACTTCAGGGGTGGACTGTTGTAGGTGGACAAAAGAAAACAAATTTCCTGCGTCTGGTTTAAGCAAATTCCTGTCTCCTTTGTCATGCTTCAGCATCACGGTGACATGTAATGTCATTTCTTAAAGGATTACCTTATGGACATGATTTGGACTCCTGTGAAAGAGTTATACTTGGGAACTACATATAGTTGTGAGCACCAAGAATGTAACCACCCTGCTTCTAGGGAGCCCGTCTTCACTGTGTATCTTTGTTTATTCAATAGGGATACTGCTCATCTGATTTATTCCATGTGAAAAAAACATTCCTGGCAACATTCAAATGCCCTCTCTGATGGAGACGGGTTCCCAGATGTTGGTGTGGGAAGAAATTAACCCCCAACCCCTGTTGCCCCCTGTGGAGCTTTGGGGAACTGAACTCCACATGCTCAGTAACACAATGGTATTACAGAATTACACACCTGTCACCCTTGTCAGTCCTCCCAGCTCCGCCAGTGTTAACCATGGCTGTTCTCATACGGGTCTCACCCTGTTCTCCTCTCCTTTGTATTTCTCCACCGTCCTCTGATCTTACAGGCTCTCCCCTCAGCTCAATCTCAGAATGGCTAAAAACTGCACTTTTTAAAAATAGGCAATGTAAACATCATCAAAGTTCCCTTGATTTTCTCAGCAGTTGGGAATCTCTTTCCCACAGCACTGTGTGATTCTAACCATCGATAATTATCACTTGCAGCTTTGCAGATTTCTGGAACTCGGATTTTAGCTCCCATCCCTGCTCTGGAAGGCTCACATCAACATTTCAGTCATGCAAGGTAGTGGAGGAAGTGTTTGGATGCAGCCTTCTATTTGCTGAGATGTGTCAGGTGGCCGCTACCACATACCTGCACTCCCTCGTGTTTTGGCCTCTCCCTTGTGCTTCTCCCACTGCAGTGACGTGGGTGTTCTCTCGGCTCACCTGTTAATAACATGCCATTACCCTTCCCTCCTCAGGGGCGTGATAGGCCCCGTGTGTACACTCTGCTAGGATCCTCCCCTAACTAACGCTCATCCCTCCTGCACACCTCCTCTTAAACCCACCTCCTCATCCCGATCAGGCCAGAGTCTTCCCTCCCTGCCCCAGTTAAATTACACCTCCTGTTCTTCTCTTTCTTATTACTCTATTCCTGGCTTTCATAGTAATTTCCACAAATGCTATCTACATATGTGTATATCTGTGTGCCACCCAAGTACGTCTATGAACCCATCTGTCCACTCCAAGCAGGGAATAATATTTTTAAAACTGCGTCCTGTACCCACAAATCAAGGTAAAATAAATTCTTCATCTTCATTTACTGAAGACCATTGAAAGGGACACAAAATAACTCCACAGTGCTTCTCACAATCTCTGTCCCCCACTGTCTTATTTTTCCATAAAGCAGGCTCATCCCTTCTCACTGGCCAGACAACTCAGATCTCCACCAGGCTGTGGACTCACCAGAAGGTTTCCCCTCCTTCCTACATCCTTCCTGGGCACTTTGTGCCTGCTCTGCTCTGCTTTTCCTTTCTTCTGATTCTGCAGCACAAACATCTGAAGCGACAGGTGTGGCACTGTGGGGAACAGATGACTAGAAGTTGGTGCAGGGACGGGGTCTGTGGAGAAAGGGAAGGCGGCCAGCTCCCAGCCCCAGGTCACTGCACCCCCCTCGGGCTTAGGATTCCTGTAGACAAGCAGGGCCAGGGCTTGTCCACAGGTACATACACTGCCGAGGTGCTTGGCAAGCAGGTACCCCACTGAGGTATCAGTCCAGTGAATGAAGGAAGGAACAGTTTTGAAGAAGTCATTAAGCTGATGAGCAAATGTAATACCAAAGTGAAGACACTAGAGGGCGATCAGAGAAGGACGCTAACAAAATGAACAGGACAGGAGCCAACGTTCAGCTGCCTTGCTGGGGTGAAATTTCCATTCCCCCCCACGCCCTGCATTATGTGTGGATATACTCATGTGTGTATATGTGTGTGTGGATGTGAACTGAATCTGACACAAATCCTCTGTTTTAATGTAAGTCACAGTGCCCCCTGGCCATTTACAGAAAAATGTAAGAATGTGGGTAGACATTCTGAGAAGATAAATACTTCTTTGAGTAGAAATCTCAGGGAATTGCACTGTCTCAATGAACAGGTTGGCTGGAATTAACACCGTGAATAGTCATCTGAAATGATGAGTTATGGACACAGGAAAGAGTTCTGGAGAGGAAAGCATTAGGCTGGAAAGGAAATTGCAGGACTGTTGTGTATAGTAAATAAAAGGATTTAGTATGTTCTCACAAATAAAGTGATTGATTTAATTCACAAATTATACAAGATACTAGGGAGTTCGTTAGGATCAAGCAGGGAAAGGTTAACGAGAAGCTCTGGGTTGGACTGTCACACCCAGCACAGGCATTGGAGTACACTCTCTGTCCAACCTTGACCTTGAACAATAACGTCCCTAGGTTTAGTTTCCTCACTAGTAAAAGGGGGCAAAAAGAGTATGTATTTCATGAGTGACGATGTGGTGAGAACCAAAGGGGAGAGTGAGCACACAGGACTTAACACACAGCCTGACCCATACGCAGAAGAGTTGAACACACGCTCAGCAGAGGCCTCTCCGCTACTGCGATCCACTCACTACCACTCGTCTGCTTTGTCTTCCCTCTCTTGCGCTTCCTTTTAATGATTCTGATTTGCTAGGAATTTTTCTTAAAATGTACCCCACTGTATTTGGGACCTGCAGTGTTTTGCAGCTAAGGTGTCTTCTATTTAGAAGGTGTCCTCCTGTCTGTTGGTTCATACGGTGAAATAGAAAGATAAGGCCCTGCTGTGGTTCAGGACCAAGCAGGGAGAACAGCTGTCTTCGGCGTTATTTCAAATGTGTGTGGAGAGATGCTGATGGCCATGCTCTATGTTCAAATTGTCTCAGCATTTTTGATTCAGCTACATTCACTTTGCACATTTACAATAAGTCCCCCTGTTTATATTTGCTTATTCTTGGCTTTAGCATTGTTGTGTCTGGCACTGGGTTTGATAAGCAAATGGCCAATAGCTATCTTGACAGGGAAGAGGTGACCTTGAGGCGGAAGAGGTGACCTTGATGCAGAAGAGAGGAGAAAATGGAGAAATTGAACCAGAGGATGGTGGAAAAAAAGCACTCTGCTCTCCATTTCACTTTGTCTGTACTGGAGCGTTCTTTCTCCTCCAGATAAATAGAAGTCTGCTGGAAGTTCATTCCCAGATGTTTCAATGAAAAATTAAGTTAACTCATATTAATAAAAGAGGTGATAGGAAAGTCTTCAGTGGGTATAACAGCCATAATGTTTTGAATGATGAATTTGTATGGGAACATTAAAATTTAAAGATGTTCATTAGGTATCACATATGTCACTTTGAAAATCATGTCATGTCTTTTGTCTAAACTTGAAAGAAGTATCAAAGTTCCAAGAGTCCATATAATTTAGCTTTCTATAAGTAAGAGTATGTCATCATAAAATGCGGAAGCACTTTGCATCTACATTCTTCTAATTTGAAAGCCCTGGCGGGTGGATGTGGTTTGTTGTTTGCTGTTGTGTAGTGTCTTTAAAAAGAGGCAAAAAAGGACCTTAAAAAAGCACCTATTTAGGGGCAGCGCCTGTGGTTCAGTGGGTAGGGCGCCGGCCCCATATACCGAGGGTGGCAGGTTCAAGCCTGGCCCCGACCAAACTGCAACAAAAAATAGCCGAGCATTGTGGCAGGTGCCTATAGTCCCAACTAATCAGGAGGCTGAGGCAGGAGAATTGCCTGAGCCCAGGAACTGGAAGTTGCTGTGAGCTGTGATGCCATAGCACTTTATTGAGGGCAATAAAGTGAGACTCTGTCTCTAAAAAAAAAAAAAAAAAAAAAGCACCTATTTAATGAATCAAATTAATCACTTGAAAAACTACTTCTGGAAGTCAAACTGAAACAAAAGAGAAGGAATTAATTTGGAACACCAGAAAAATGACATGTAGCCAGTACTGGATTCTGTTCAATTTCAAATCAGAACAACTTTTATGCTCTACCATCTGCCTCACCAAGAGCCTTGTAAAATTTGAATATTACAATCTTTATAGATTCACATATGAAGAAAGCTTTTTTAAGGCCACTCGATGAATATAAAACCAGAATAAATAATGTTGGTGCTTGTCCATAAATAGTTCATAATTAGTGATTGCTGAGAAGATAAATCACATATTCTGTTATAGACTCCCACCTTCCACTTGACCTTCTGCCCTCTGGCAACGCCTCAGCAGTCCAGCAAAGGGGCTTGTGTCCCACGTGAAAGATGAAGAAGGTGTGAGTCAGGGAGACAAGCCCCTGGGCTCCACGCCCCCCAACTTATAAACTGGGAAGAGCTGGAATTAGAGCTGTGACTCTAAACTGTCGGTTACAGGCATAATACTTATTTTTAAAAACAGACAATAAGAAGCATGCAATGGAAATAGTCTCTTTCTGCAAAATTTTCATGTTCTTATGCCTTCAGGAGAGCTAGACAGAGGCAGGTGGCGTGCTGATGAGCCGCTCCTCTGATTTCACACACGCACCCCTTAGTGGAGCTGTCCACCAACTGCAAGCTTTCCTTACAGGTGACAGGTGGACATTAGCCCATGGTATTTGCTTCTGAAGCCCACTGTAACTTGGTCGCACATGGCCGGCTCCTGAGTGAGTAGATGACTAAGGAGAGAAGAACTGAGGAAAAGGAGAAGGTCCAAGATTATGATTCTAGGGAAATACCATAATATGCTTGACTCGGGGTTTATGGAAGCTGGTTATGTTAGGAAAAGATACTCTTATACAAGGCTCAGCGTCTCTGGGTGCTAGGCACTGAAGAAACAGAGCTACTATCTGCACAATTGTGGTAGAGAAGCCTTTGCTTTTAATAACTCTAAATCACTAGCTATTGATTGATTTAACATTTAACATGTGCCAAGTACTTTGGTTAAAATGTCAAATAAGATGTGGTCCTTGCCAGATGGAATTCACAGGAGACCCAAACAAATGGATAAATGGGATGCAAGGTGACTGGTGCTAGGAGAGTTCCTGGTAGTACATGGAGTGTGGGCAGCGAGGAGCAGGCATGGAGCAGCATGGAACAGGAATGGGACAGGTGCGGAGCAGCAGGTGTCAGGCGTGGAGCAGAGTGGAACAGGCATGGGGCAGCCTGGGACTGGCGTGACACAGTGGGCTTAGCTGGGTGGGGACAGCTGGGTCATGACTGTGTTGTGACAGCCTACCCTCCAATTACTTTCTCACTTCCCCCTTCAGACAGTGAGATGTGTGACTCATCAGGAGTGACACATGTTTCAGCTTCTTTCTCCTCTATTAGTAGACCCTGCCTTCCCTGCTAGACAAGAAAATAAACCAGGAAAGGTTATATCTTTTTTAAAACTTTTTTTTGTGGAGGTACAGTTAGATTCCATAATTTGCAATTGTCAGGTTACAGTCCGATTTCTAGGTGTGTGCCCTGCCCCGCCCAGGTAGTATGTCATATACCGACCCACTGGGTGGGAATTCACCCACCCTCCCCCTCTCCAAGCCTCTGCTTGAATTTCACTGAGCTTTCCTCTCGTGTGAGCTTGTGGGTGTTAATCTTCTCCTTCTGGTTTAGTGCAGGGTACAGGCCACGTTTGCCTTTTCATTGTAATACTTCACTGAGGAGAATGGTTTCTGGTTCCATCCGTGTTGTTACAAAGGTTACATAATCTCCATCATTTTTCTGGCTAAATAATATTCCATAATATTCCATTGTGGTATATATATATATATACACCACAATTTATTAATCCATTCCTGTATTGAAGGGCACGTGGGTTGTTTCCATATCTTTGCGATTATGAATTGTGCTGCTATAAATGTTTGAGTGCAAGTGTCTTTGTGGTAGAGTGCCTGTTTTTCTTTCTTTTGTGTAAATGCCTAGTAAAGGGATTGTAGGATCAAATGTAAGTCTACGTTTAGCTCTTTGGGGTGTCTCCATGCTGCCTTCCACAGAGGCTGCACCAGTCTGCAGCCCCACAAATAGGGTGTAAGTGTTCCTTTTTCTCCACATCCACACCAGCATCTATTGTTTTGGGATTTTATGATGTAAGCCATTCTCTCTGGGGTTAGGGGATTTGATATATCAGTGTGGTTTTTATTGACATTTTTCTGATTATTAGAGATGATGAGTATTTTTTGAATGTGTTTGTTGGTCATTAGCATATCTTCATGAGAAGAAATGTTAGTTCTTATGTAAGCTCAGTCTTAAAGTGAAACAAGGATGCAACTTGTGGAGAAGGAGCCAGGGTGGGGGTCGGTATTTAGACACAAAGATTCTAGTATTTCATGTTGAAGGTGATAGGGAATGGAGAGGAAAGAGATGAAAGAGACGAAAAGTAAGACTTAGACTTCTTAGAAATGGATTGATTACGGCCACATTTAAAGGTCATGAAAGTAAATCAAACACATTAACTTAATTGCTAAAGTTCAATTAAATTTGATTAAAATGTAAAAATAATTGTTTTTAGCTTTTTCTGAATATGGCAGGGCACATTTGTATGTCTGTAAAAATCTGCATAATCTCTGGATTTGACATTCTGTCTGCCTGTAAAAACATTGGAAATATGTAAATGAATGATTGTATCTAAATGTGTCTTCATTTTTGGATGTGCTTGTGACATTCTAAAATTCATCTTTACTTGTTCCTTCTCTTTACTTCTTAACATCCAATTACTTACCATGCTCTTCTGGTTATGTAAGTTCGTTCTTGATGTGTAACAAACTTTCAAACTCAGTCCATAATGGATGAGGAAGAAAGATTTCCCAAATCATTCTCTGCATTCAGGAATGTCTCGACACTAAAACAAGGCAAAGACGTTCCATAAAATCTATAGAGATAAGTCCCTTAGGAATATAAACAGAAAACTATTCAACAAAAACCAGAAAACCAAATCAAAAAAACATATAAAACTTTTATTCAGAATGACCAAGTTTCATTTATTTCAGGAGTGCAAGGTTGACTCAAGATATGAAAATCAATCAGTATAATACATTATATTAATAGACTGAAGTATAAAAGCCAAGCTCTCATCTCAGTAGACTCAGAAAAAGCATGTGGCAAAATTTAACACCCTTTAATGATATTTTTAAAAAGGCACACAGTAAACTAGAAATATAAATTCACTTCCTCAACCTGTTAAAGCTTCATTCCTAAAACCAGGAACAAGACAATGATGTTTGTTCTCACCACTTCAATTCAATAATGTAATACAGGTTCTAACCAGGGTACTTAAATAAGAAAATGAAATAAAAGGGACTTAGATTGGAAAATAAGAGGTAAAATTGCCTACGTATACCATGATCTTGCATATAGAAAACACTTAAGAAATCACACATAAAATATAACTATGTTCTACATGTTTGTGTATTTATAGGATGTGGGATTTGTGATCAGAAATCAATTGTATTCCTATAAACCATCAATGAGCAACCCAAAATGAATTTAAGAAAACAATTTCAGTTATAAATAATAGCAAAACATATAAATTACTTAAGGATAAAGTTTACAAAACAAATAGAAGAATTGTACACCTAAAATTACAAACTATGATTGAAAGAAATGAGAGAAATCCTAAATAAGTGGAAAGACGTTCTGTGTTCATGGATCAAAAGACTTAATATTAGAAAGATGGCAGTGCTCTACAGAGTGGTCTATAGAATAAATGCAATTAATATTAAAATTGACAATCTGAGATTGAAATTAGTATGTAAACGCAAAAGACCTAGACTACTCAAAACAATCTTAACAAAATTATAGCACTGATTTGTTCCAATTTTAAAATTGCTACAAAGCTACAGTAATCGAGACAGTATGGTACTGAAATAAAGCTAGATATACATGTAAATCAGTGGAATAGAATTAAAAGTCTAGGAGTAAACTTTTACATGTTTGGTCAATTAGCTTTGACAAAGGTACTAAGATCATTTAATGGGGGGAAAGAATAATCTTTTTAAAAAGGTGAAAGCATTCCCACTAAGAACTAGAACAAGATGAGGGTGCCCACTGTCACTCATTCTCTCCAAAATAGTGCTGGGAGTCCTAGCTGAGCAATCAGACAACAGAAAGAAAGACAACAGCAATCAGACAATTTTGATGCCTGAGGAAGGGCATCAAAATTGTGAGAAAGAAGGTCAAACTAGCACTTCTTGCTGATGATATGATATCTAGAAAACCCCAAACATTCCACCAAGAGACTCCTTGAATTGATAAATTTCAGCAAAGTTGTCAAGTTAAAAAATCAGTGTATACAAATCAATAGCATTCCTATATACCAATAACAGTCAAACTGAGAGTCAAATCAAAGACCACATACCATTCACAATAGCTACAAAGAAAATGAAATATCTGGGAATATACGTAGCTAAGGAGGTAAATGATCTCTACAAAGAAAACTATGAAACATTGAGGAAAGAAATTGCAGATGATACAAACAAGTGGAAAAACATATCATACTCATGAATCATTAGAAACAAATTATTAACATGTGCACATTACCCAAAGTGATTTATAGATTTCACGCAATCCCCATCAAAATACCAAAGTCATATTTCTAGAAAAAATAACTATGCTTCATTCTGAACCAGGCAAGCAATCGTAAGCAAAAGGAGCACACGTATATGTATCATAGCACCAGGCTTCAAGCAAGACTGCAAGGCTATGGTATCCAAAACAGCATGATATTGGCACAAAAACAGAGGCATAGACCAATGGAATGACAAAAACAATCCATATGCAAAATGATCCACAGACAACATACACTGGGGAAAGAAGCCCTATTCAAAAAATGGTGCTGAGAAAATATTGGACGGCCACATGCAGAAGAATGAAATAGAACCTCTGTCTCATAAAAATTAATTCAAGATGGATAAAAGACTTAAATGTAAGGCATGAAACCATAAGAATTCTAGAAGAAAATGTTCGAAAAACTCTTCTGGATATCGGCCTACGTTGAGAATTTATGAAGAGTACCCAAATGGCAATCACAGCAACAACAAAAATAAATAAATTGGACTCAAAAAGCTTCTCCACAGCTAAGTAAATAATCAACAGAGCAAACAGACAACCTACAGAATAGGAGAAAATATTGGCAATGTACGCATCTGATTAAGGGCTAATAACTAGAATCTGTAAAGAACTCCGCAAATCTACAAGAAAAAAAGTCAAACAATCCCATTAAACAGTGGGTAATAGGCATGAACAGAAACTGCTAAAAAGAAGATAGACAAATGGCCAATAAACATACAAAAAAAGGCTGAACATCACTAATCATCAGGGACATGCACATTGAAACCACAGTGAGATATCACTTTACCACTGTTAGAACAGCTTTTATTAGAAAGTCCAAAAACAATACATGCTGATAATAGATGCAGAGAGCAGGGAGCATTTTCATACTGTTGGTGGGACTGAAAATTACTACAACCTCGAGTAAAACAGTGTAAAGATTTCCCAAAGTAGATCTATCTGCCTTTGATCCCGGAATCCCATGACTGGGTATTTACCCAAAGGAAAAGATGTCATTTAATCAAGAAGACTTCTACACTGAATGTTTATTGCAGCACAATTCACAAGTGTAAAGATGTGGAGTCAACAGAAGTGCCCATCCATTCACGAGTGAATTATGTGTTATGTATGTACACTGGCATACCACTTAGCCACAAAGAAGGATGACCTAATATCCTTTGCAACAATTTGGATGGAACTGGAGACCTTTATTTTAAGTGAATTTATGGCAAGAATAGAAAAACAAACACCACGTTTGCTTCCTATTAAATTGGAACTAATGAGCTCACATGTGCACAGAGGAAATAAACCTCAATGAAAATCACGTAGGGGGAGGAGGGAAGAGGATTAGCAAAACTTTACCTAATGGATGCAGTGGACGCTACATAGGTGACAGGCACACTTATAACCCTGACTTAAGCATCACAAAAGTGATCCATGTAACCAAAATCATTTGTACCCCATAATACCTTGAAATAAGAAAAAAGACTAGTCTTTTCAGCAAATGGTTCTGAGACTATTGAATACCTACATGAAACAAAGGAATTGGACCCATACTACAAACTATATATAAAAATTAAATAAAGTGAATCACGGAGCTAATGATAAATGCTAAATTTTAACTATAAAGTTCTTAGGAAAAAACATAGGAATAAATTTTTGTGACCTTGAATTGGGCAATAGCTTCTTACATATGATACTAAAATAATAATGGCAAAAAACTACAAACTGAACTACATCAGAATTACTAACTCTTGTGTTTCATAAGGTACCATCTAGACAGTGAAAACACAACCCATGGAATGGGAGAAAAGATTTTAAAATTTTATATCTGACAAGGGACTTTTTTAGAATTTTTAAAATACTCATAACTCAAGAATAAAAAGATGAACAACTCAATTTATAAAAGTGTAAGGGACTTGAATAAGATATGCAGATAACCAATAAGAATGGAAAAGGATACCCCAAATCATTAGGAATTAGGAAAGGCAAATAAAAACTACAATGAAAAACACTTCTTAACTATGATTGGCTAAAATAAAAAGTAAATAATAACAAGTGTTGAGAAGGATATGAAGAAATTGGAGTCCTACTACACTGGTAGTGGAATTGTAAAATGGTGTCCCCACTTTGGAAAACAGTTTGGTAGTTCTGCAAAGTGGTAAATAGAGAGTTATTATATGAAATGGAAGTTCTCCTAGTATAGCCTCAAGAGAATTATACATATGTCCACATAAAAACCTGTACATGAATATTCAAAGCAATGTCAATCCTAAGAGCAAGAAAACCCTGGAAATAACCCATATTCCCATACATTGAAAGAGATAAAATGTGGTACATCCATACAGTTGAATCCCATTCAATATAAAAAGAAATGGTGCCTTTATCTATGCAGAATGGATGCACCCTGAAAACCTTATGTTAAATGAGAAAAGTCAGACAGATGGCTACAGAGAGTGTGATTCCATTCATGGAAAGTGTCTAGAACTGACACATCTGAAGAGGTGGAAAGCAGGTCAGTGCATGCTGCAGACATTCAGAATGGTCTGGGGTTTGTTTTTGAATTACCTCACTCACCTATAGCTATCTACTTCCCACACCAGAGAGTCTACTATTATAAAAGTAAAACAAACGTTTTTCTCTTTCCTGATGAGTTCATTCCGTTCTGCAATCTGTATTCCCTTATTCCACCCTTCTTTCTCAGCCCCAGTGCGCTCTCTCATATCACTGCATCTTCAGGGTCCCACCACTGTGCCAGAGCCTTGATTCAACATAAAGAGTTGTGCTTTCTGTTCAGCTGGTGATGGTCCAGGGCTGCATTTCCCATAAAGAAACCAGTAACTTGAGGATGGGATGCGTGCACTGTTCTTCCTCATCTTATCAACGTTAGCTTTTCAGAGAGGTTTGAACCCAATAGTCTTTCAATAACTATTAAATTGAGTATTTGAAGAGTAATGTTTTCAAATGAGAATTGTATATATAATAGACATGTAAAAGGAAAGTCCAGGTTTTCTGTAACAAACCCAAGTTAGGAATCATTCAGGAAAAAGGAAACACTGGAGCTAACTGCACCCCACATTATCCTGGAGAGTGTAATTCCTTCACTGTTACAGTACATGCTTTTGATTTTTGAGAAAACAGAACATAACAACAGCTTCAATTTCCTTTAGTTGAATCTTGGCCATTTGGTGCTGGCCGTATTTTGGCAAAGATTTGGGAATTGACTGTGGGCAGCTGTCCGCTACCCCTCATCATGAGTAAGCCACTGTCTCAGTGAGTTGAGCTAGAGATTCTTCTTCTGGGTGCCCCTAAAATGTAATTCTGGGGAACTGTCACATTCTTCATGTAGGATTTGATTTCCTTCTTGGTGCTTTCAGCCCATTAAATGTCATAGTATTTTGGGAATTATCAATTGTTTTGAGGAAGTTATCAGAATTTATCAGTAAGTCAAAGCAATAGAAAAAAAATACAGAAAGAATGAGACGGTAGGGCCTAATCATCTCTCTCCACGTATCTTAGCTGGGTATGAAAATGCAAGAAAAGGCTGGAGGAAAGCAAAGTATTGTGTGCCTTCTCCATACTACAGTGAAAGTGATCTGCCTGAGGTGTCTATATTGTCCCAATGCCTCAAGTCTGAGAAGGACTCCCTGCTGTCCAAATGACGAAATGCAACCCCTACAAACCATTTCACAGCTGGCCCATGAGCCCATCATTAGCAACATCTCCTGTCCGTGCACTGAACCCTGTACTCTCTAGCCATGTTTCAGATTCTTCATTTATGTGAAAGAAACCTAGTTTTCATTTTCTTCCATTTTAATCTCCTGGAGGAGCAGTGATTCTCAGACTTAATGTGTGTCAGAACCACCAGGATAACCTAAGTCTCCTGCCCTGACAAGAGAGATGGATCCTCCCTGGAGATCTGGATCCAGGCCACCTTGATGAGCAGAGAATTTCCATTCTTAACAAGTGCTCTGGGGATGCTGTGGCCAGGGACCACAAGGTTGACCAAAGGCCTGGATCATCCTTTCGTACTCTCTCATTCCCTCATTGACTCTGCTTATTCTGCAGATTTGAGCTAAGATAACTCATCGTAATAAAGTTTTATTCAGCCTCTAGGAGTTGGGCAGGGGCTTGTATGTGCCTGTCCATCTTTACTTCTCCCCTGGGTAGTACTCATCAACTGTTGTTATACAGGCCTAGATACCTTGTGGTACAGATTTCATGAACATAGTTACTACAGGAAAATATAAGAAGAAATGGGTGGAGCCCAGCATCTCCATTCAATCTATCCTGTGCACAGCAGAAGCACTGTACACATTTGTTGACTTAACAAATGATGGTTTCACAGGGATCCAAGGACAAGGTTCTCTGCATATCTACTATATGCACTTTTAAAAATTCTAGTGTTGATATAACCTGGACATATCATCCCCAAAGAATAACCAATCTGTTGCCTTTCCCCTAAACCATCTCCTTCCATTTTCTGATCCCACAGATGGCCTTCCAAATAGGCACCTGGGACCCTGGAGGCCAACCTTTTCTCTCTTACTCTTTCACACCACACTTCACTTCCCAAGCCAGTCAGTCTCAGAGTCATTGCTTCCGAAGGATTTCTCCAGTCTGGCCTATCTGTACCACCATGGCTCTATTTCAAGCCCTCATCATGTCCCCCTTGGATTATTACTGGAACATTTTTAATAGATTCCTTGCTGTCCCTCTTGCTTCCCTCAAATCTGCTCTCAACAGAGTCTCACAATTTAACTCCTCTGTTGAAAATCTGCTAAACACTCCCCATCTGCTACAAGAGCAGTCTTAATTTTTTGGGTCAGAGATCCTTTTAAATAACTGTGGAATCTTTCCCAAGATTCTATAGAAAAGGAGCATATATTTCATGGTAGAAGGAAACCTGCCCAAGGGGAGAAGAGACTGTTCCCAGCAGGGGACATCTCCAGCAAAAGCAATGCACTAAGTCTGTGTAAGACAGGTGGCATTCTGCAGCATTTGCCTTGCAGATAGGAAATGGCTAGAGGTGAACCTGGAGAGACAGACAGGGCATGTCTCAGAGGAGGCCTTACAGGGCAGAGAGAGCTACAATGCCTGGGCCAGCCCCTACCCCTCTCTGCTTCCATAATGCCCCGTTTATAGCTCACCTCTGAGTTTACCACACTATATTGTAATTGCCTATTTACCACACTAGGAAATAACTTTAGGGCAGTGATTGCTCCTTATTTATATGTATTCATCTTCATGACTGTTTTAGCCTATCAATCAATAGTTGTTGAATGAAGAATGTAGAATGAACTAATACTTCTGAGTTACCATGGCTTTACACACTTTGAAATCCATTTTTTTACTGCATCTATTGCTTCTATGTTAGGAGATATAGCACTTTTTAAACCATTTAAATAGGAGAAATAATTTGCACATAGTAAACTGCATAAATCTTAGAGTTACAGCTTAATAAATCTTTGTATATCTCTATATATTTATATGTGTAACTGCCACCAAAGTCAAGATATGAAACATTTCTGTTGCTCTAGAAAGTTCACTTGTTACCTTTTCCCCATCAATACTTCACTTTTCTTATTTCTGTCTTCATAAATTACTTTTGCCTGCTCTTGAACTTTATGTTAATGGACAGAGTCATAAAATTAACACTCTAAAAATATGTCTCATCAAATGGCAAGTCTATTTTTGCCATTTGACCCTACAATTCCTTTACTTAGTATATACCCAGATGACCAAAAATCATATTACAACAAAGATATCTGTGCCAGATTGTTTATTGCAGCCCAATTCATAATTGCTAAGTCATGGAAGAGGCCCAAGAGCCCAACGATACACGAATGGATTAATAAACTTTGGTACATGTATACCATGGAATATTATGCAGCCATAAAGAAAGATGGTGACTTTTCCTCTTTCATATTTACATGGATGGAACTGGATCAAGTTCTCCTTAGCTTTACTTCTTTAGAAGTACACACCCATATTCAATGTTGCTATGATCCTATTTTACAATCTACTAGGTTGGCATCAAGTCTTATGGGTACTATATGAAATAGTTATCTAAAAATCTGACAATGTATACCTTGTAGCACTGTCTTAAGAGTCTTATTCATTCCATCTCTCAATAATTCCTACCATAAAGCCTCATGTGAAGGACTTTCTTTGAAACTTACTGCCAACAGAAATTTTGCCTCCCCTAAGGAATTATTTTCTCTATTATAAAAATGATATACATCACCATATCTCTCTCTTTGCATTGGCTTCCAGGAAGCTCAGACTCTAACTTGAAACCCAGTTATTACAACTGTAAATACTGTGCTTATCTGCTTGAGGCATAGTATTTTATCCTTTTAAAAAATTCACTGCATTTCTCTTTTACTGTTATTTTATTATATATAAACAAACTTCTTTGTAAAATAACGTTAAGTAAAAATATAAATTTCTATTCATTGAATTCAAAGGAACCACTGAATTTATACATAGTGTCCATAACAGCTTCAAATCAGAAATAGAATTAATAAATTGTGGTATAATCAAATGACAGAATTCTACGTAGCAATGAAAATGATCAAATTGCTGACACATACTACAACATGGAAGAACCTCATAATTATCGTGCTGAGCAGAAGAAGCCAGACACAAAACAATATACCTAGTATGATTCTGTTTATATATATCAAGTCCAGGGACAGGTACAATGAATTGAAGGTGATGGAAATCAGAAAGTGATTGCCGAGGGAGGGGGTGACTTATGGAGTTGAGGAAAGAATGGAGTTTTTGCTGACCTAAGAGAAGCTGAGGCCCTTGGAAAGACTGAGTTCATCTTGACTTTTAAAAGAGGTCAGAGGAGCCATCACTTATAGGAAACCATCTAAGTACAAGGTGGTGGAAGCATCTAATCAAATTTATCCTAGTGGAAACACCAATGTCCAAGAAAGAAAACAACAACAAAAACCAAAAGTGGGTTGATCTAAAACGACACTTAGCATTTTTATAGATATAAATTTCAGGTTACATTATTAACCAGATAAAAAGAGATCATTAAGTCTGACCTCTTCCCCAGATATGTGAAACTAAAGCTAAAGTACAATGAAATATTAATACATATTGGACTGATGTTCAATTTACACCAGCTTTTATCCATTTGATATGAAATATGTTAGAATTATAAGTAGGTTATAAAGTTTCCTCCATTAAAGTAAGACAGTGTGTCCAGAAATGATAATAATAAAATAACCCCCTCAAACCGTATGTTTTAGGAAGTCCAATTGATGATTACTCCTATGGCTATTGCTTTAGGTTGAGAAAAAAAATTGGTATCTATTTCAGATATATTTGGGTAAAAATTGTATTTAAACATATACATGCTTTTCTATACTAATCACTGGTATTGCTCATAAGACAATTGTTGGAGGAAGTTGATTTTGTAGTGCCATTAGCTCGGCCCTCTTAAAGTGATAGAGAAATGTCCTCTAAAAATTCCAGATATTAGGATCAATTCCTTCTCCAGTAAAACAATCTGAGCACACTTCCGATAACTAAGAGCCTTAATAGGCTCCTTGATCACGCACCCTGGATTTATTGACGAACTCCTGACTTGGTCAACTTTCCTTTGATTGAGAGTAACAGAGATCCACTTCAAATTCACTTAATCAGAAAAAAGATTTACTGAGCAGAGCCTAGCCATGCAATCTGGTTTCCCATTCTAGATTTCTTGATTGACCCCGTTTGGGGCAGGTGCCTGGCTCTGAGCCCTGTGGTTAGGAGGCAAAGTCACATAGTCCTAATGCAGTCATGGGGCCCACCTGCCGGAGGGTTAATTCTTAGCAGAGATAGGCAAGTGCTGGGAAGATACCCCCAGAGTTGTTCACTGTAACTCAAAAGTTCTCCACGCTCTCATCTCACCCCCACATCAGCAGGTACCAAGCTGACCCGTGTTTCTGTTGGCCACAGTTCCGGATGGCTCTGAGGCTTCTGGATTTCTTCCTCACAGAAGCTCGAGGGTCAGGTTCATTCACAGTGAATCTTTTGGGGAGGAAGTCACAGGGTTGAAGTAGGTAAGTGGCTAATACCAAGGGTGAAACTCCCTGTGAATTTGGAAAGCATTTGTTTTTCATTGACTATGTGGCCATTTTTATCTGAAAATAATTTTCTTTCTTAAATTTTAAATCTTGCAGGGAGTGATGAAATTTTTTTATATCCGAATTTCATCTTTGTAAGCCTAGAATTTTAAAAAGCAGTTTAGAGGCTACACTTGTAATCCTAGCACTCTGGGCGAGTGGATTTTTTGAGCTCAGGCGTTTGAGACTAGCCTAAGCAAGAGCAAGACCCCATCTCAAAAAATAGCCAGGCATTGTGGCAGGTTCCTGTAGTCCCAGCTACTCTGGAGGCTGAGGCAAGAGGATCACTTGAGCTCAAGAGTTTGAGGTTGCTGTGAGCTATGATGCCCTGGCACTCTACCTAGGGCAACAAAATGAGACTCTGTCTCAAAAAAAAGTGGTTTAAATTTAATGGGTGATCAGGGTATAAAAGCACATGCTTAGAGTCCCAGCTACATGGGTAGCTAAGGCAGAAGAGTCGCTTGAGCCCTGGAATTCAACTCTAGCCTGGGCAAATTAGTGAGACCCTATCTCTAAAAAATAAAAAAATAATGGGAGGATGACATGCTCTCTCAGTGACTGACTGCAGGCACATATTTTTCATTTCTATGTAAACTTGATCCTTGACAATGACATTAACAAGGAGTCTTTTCACTTTTAAAATTCATAATTGGGATTTATGTTCTTGAGCTCATGAAAAAGAACTATAAGAGCAAGATTGCTTTAACAGGCAGAGTTTAGAGGCTTTTTAAACCTTTGATTTCTACTTTTAGGTCTTAAAATGGAGTTGAGATTTTCACAGAACTTTCTTTTTTCTTTTTTAGTTTTAAAATAGAATTTATTAGTGTATGTCATATAAGGCATTCACAGGAAGGTGGTTTCAGAAGGAGTAAATCATAAATTCAGAAATGTCAGGACTCTTATCAGCTTCTCTCCCAACTTTCCTTCTGTAGTCACAAGATGAAGGTTACAGCTCCAAGAAGCGTGTCCTCATGTAGCCATGTTCAAAGTTTGCAGGAATGATTTAACCCAGATGGCCCTGGTTTCCTCAAACCCTGCACATTCCCAAGAAAGGCTTATCTTTTATGCTGAAACTTGGCTAGCTCCTGGGAGATGAACTCTGAGCCCTTGGAACATTCTACCTCATTTTTCTTTTAATTTTGTTGCTTTGTATTTCTGAGGCCTTGGGCCATAAAGGAACAGTTACCTTAGACAGTTTCTGTTAGCAGTGTGAATACCTGGTTTCTCCGTGGGGGGTTGGAATCTGAATAGCTGTGCTTAGTCACACAGGTACTGCAAGTCTATGTGACTAAACCCCTCCCCCAGAGAAAAAAATACCCCGAAAAATAATAAAACAGAAAAACCTCATGGACGTTAAGGCACTGGTGAACTGTCCCGTTGACAACATTTTGCATGTGTGTCCCACATTTTTGTCCACAGCCCGTCGACTTACTTCACCCAGGCAAGGACTTCCCTGTTTATGTTCCTCAGACTCAGCTGCACTGTTCAGGTTCATCCATTTATTCAGTGCCTGCAGTGGGTCAGGCAGAGCACCAGATTAAAATGAGTAAGACATCCCTGGTCACAAAAGATACCCGTGGGAGCTGAGCATGTGTCTTAGTCTGTTCAGGCTGCTGTAACAAAATACAATAGACTGTGCAACTTACAGACTATAGGAATTTATTCCTCCCAGTTCTGGAGGCTGGAGGGTCCAGGATGGAGGCACTGGCCGACTCCATGTCTGGTGAGGTCCTGCTTTCTAGCTCATGGACGATGCCTTCTTGCTGTGTCCTAACTGGTGGAAGGGGCAAAGGACTCTCTGGGCCTCTTTTATAAGGGCACTAATCCTGTTCAGGACAGCTCAACCCTCTTGACCTGACACATCCCAAAGTCTCTGTCTCCTAATACCATCACTTGGGGGTTAGGATTTCAATGTATGGATTTTGGGGGGACACAAACATTCAGGCCATAGCAACATTTCCCTACACTATGAGAAGAACTTCATGACAGAACAGAGAGATTATGGTAGTAACACAAGGAGGTGCTGCTTGGCATGGGGGGATCATGAAAGGCCTCAGAGTAGGCATGACATCATCTCCTCTCTTGTCCATCTTTTTTGTTTTTTTTTTCATTGTTGGGGATTCATTGAGGGTACAAGAAACCAGGTTACACTGATTGCATTTGTTAGGTAAAGTCCCTCTTACAATCGTGATTTGTCCCTAAAAGGTGTGGCACACACAAAGACCCCACCCCCCTTGCTCCTTCCCTCTCTTTGCTGTTCCATTCCCCACCCCTCCCTCATTCTTTTTCTCTCTCCTCTCCCCTTCCCCCATCCCCACCATGTCTTTAATTGTCCTCATATCAAAATTGAGTACATGGGATTCATGCTTTTCCATTCTTGTGATGCTTTACTAAGAACAATGTGTTCTACTTCCATCCAGGTTAATACAAAGGATGTAAAGTCTCTATTTTTTTTAATGGCTAAATAGTATTCCCTAGTGTACATATACCACAGCTTGTTAATCCATTCCTGGGTTGGTGGGCATTTAGGCTGTTTCCACATTTTGGTGATTGTAAATTGAGCTGTAATAAACAGTCTAGTGCAAGTGTCCTTATGATAAAAGGATTTTTTTCCTTCTGGGTAGATGCCCAGTAATGGGATTGCAGGATCAAATGGGAGGTCTAGCTTGAGTTCTTTGAGAGTTCT
>CAUYRH010106253.1:0-14061 GCA_963574655.1 Perodicticus potto
AGAGGTTATCCACAGAAATCACTTCTCTCTCTTGGCTGGGTTCCCAGGATTCAGCTCAATTGTGCAGTTTCGAGAGGTTATCCTCCCTTTTGGATAGGAGCCTTTTTCGGAGGCAGCTTCCAGTCAGCCATCTTGCTCCGCCGTTACATCCATTTTATATATTAATAGTCAGCATTTCTTGTTGGCAGTTTTATTAACCATTAACTATTTCAACTTTGTTCAAATCGCTGTTTAGCATAATTATAAAACTTATAATCTATTTGCAGCATCCTGTTTTTGATTTCAGCACACTGCATATTCTAATTTCTGTGGCTTCTCACAAGGTATTTTTATTAAGTATCTAATACGTCACTTTATATTTTCTGGACAATTCCCATGTGTTTTATGCTTTCATTTCTCACATAATATCTTAGCAAGACTTATTTTACAAAAGTTTCCAACAGTTGATTGCTTTTATGGATAATTACCGCATGGCACAGTTTTCCTTTTTTTTCAAATTCAGGATTTTTCTGCAGAGACATTTTTATTCAGACTCAGAGAGAATAAAGTTGTGTACATCATGGGACATTTTAATTACATGATTGGTGAACATGGCTTATTTTCAGACATGGAAAATAAGTAACCACTTCCATATGTTTTAGTAATTTTCTATTTAGTGAATTTAAGTTATACAACATGATATTTTGATATGAATATAGACGTGAAATAAAGTAATTTAACACCCACCATCTCACATAGTTTCCTTTTTCAAGATCTTCTGTGAGCCTTAAAATCTACTCTGAGAAAATTCAGGTAGCAATATGGTATTATTACTTATACTTGTTATACTGTACCATAGATGTCTAAATTTGTCTGTTGCACATAACTGGAAATTCACATCTATCTACCTACAGCTCCTACAGGTTGCCCCCAAACCTGCCACTAGTAGCCACTGTTCAATTCTCAATTTCTATACATTTGATTTTTCCCTCCTTAGATTCCGTATGTAAAAGATAGTATGGAATATGTATGTGTTTTCTTCTGTGCCTAGATTTTTTCACTTGATATCATGTCCTGCAATTTCTTCCATGTTGTCAAAAGAGAGATTATTTTTAATTCCAGCTAAATAATATCCATATGTACATAGATAGATATATTTCACAAGGTCTTTATTCAGTCATCTGTCAAAGACATTGAGGCTATTACCATATTTGTCTATACTAAATAATGCTTCAGTGAACCTGGATTATAGATTTTTTACAAGGTGATCACTGTTCTTCTTTTGAGTAGATACCGAGGAGAAGGATTGCTGGGTCACTTGGGACTTCTATTGTTAATTGCTTGTGGAAACTGCATATTATTTTCCATAATGGTTGCAGCGATATGTATTCCCATCATCAACACACAAGGATTCAATTTCTCCCCACATGGCAACACTAGTTATTGCTAGTCTTTATGAGAATAGCCATCCTAGCAAGTGAAAAATGTTAACCTCTCATTGAGGTTTGGATTTGAAATTTTCTGATGATTAGTGACGTTAAACGCCTTTCCTGTTGACTGCTTTTTGGCCTTTTGGGGGCTTTTCCTTTTGTCAGTTGGGTTATTTGAGCTTTGCTATGGAGTAGAGAGAGTTCTGAGTTGTTGTTGTCTCAGTTTATTTTTGCTTTTGTTGCCTGAGTATCCTGTATCCAATCCAAAATGATATTGCCAAACTATCATCAAGTATTCTCCTAGCTTATGGAAGTATTATTGTTACAGGTCTTGTGTTTTCAGGTCTTCAATCTATTTTGAGCTGATTTTTCTCTATGGTGTCACATAAGGTTTCAATTTCACTCTTTTGCACGTACATATCCAGTTTCTGTTTTTTTTGTTTGTTTGGTTTTTTTTTTTTGCAGTTTTTGGCCCGGGCTGGGTTTGAACCCGCCACCTCTGGCATATGGGGCTAGTGCCCTACTCCTTTGAGCCACAGGCACTGCCCCATATCCAGTTTCTTTAAAACACTTATTCCCCATTTTGTCTTGTGATGCTGTTCTCAAAGCTAAGTTGATCATATGTGCTTGGGGTTATTTCTGAGCTCCCTAATTTTTTTTTAATTTGACCATTTCTGGTTTTATGCAGTTATCATATAGTTTGGATTAGACTAGTTTTTAATATAATTTGGAATCATGAACTGTGATGCTTCCATCTTTGTTTTTACTACTGAGGTTGAATTTGTCCTTTCATGAGCTTTTGTAGCCCTGTATGAGTTTTAGCATTGTTTTCTTTTTCATTATAATTTTTTAACTCTTGCATAAGACATATGTATATGTGGATATGTATATATTTTGTTTAGTACAGGCTAATAATGGTTTGAGACATATATACATAGTATAGTGATCAGGGCATTTAGGACATCCATCACACAAATCCTTCATGTGTTCTTTGTGGAAGAGCATTCCAAATCTCCCGTTGCTCAGAGAACATTAGGCAGGCATCATGGCAGGTGCCTGTAGTCCCAGCTTCTTGGGAGGCTGAGGCAGGAGGATCACTTGATTCCCAGAAGTTTGAGGTTGCTGTGAGCTAGGCTGAAACCATGGCATTCTAGCCTGGGGCAACAGAATGAGTCTCTGCCACCCATAAAAAGAAAATAAAACACAAAACCAAAATCTTTCATTGTAGCTATTTTAGATAACCCAATACAATATTGTTAACTGTCGTTGCCCTATTGTGCAATATAACACCAGGACTTATTTCTCCTATCTCATTGCCACTTTCTACACATTGATTAGTCTCTCCTGATTCCATCTCCACTCCTAAACACTACCCAGCCTCTGATAAGCACTATTCTACTACCTACTTTTGAGAAATCAACTTTTCTCTCTTCGCTACATTGTCAGATCATGTAGTATTTGTCCTTATGTAACTGGCTTATTTCACTTAGCATCATGTCCTCCAGATCATCCACGTTGCCACAAATGACAGGATTCCATTCATTGCTAAGGCCAAATAGTAATAGGTACATGTAGTATAGTTTCTTTATTCCTTCAGCCATTAATGGACACTTAGGTTTATTCTGTACCTTTGGTATTGTGAATAATGCTGGAAGAAACACGTGGATGCAGATATCTCCTCAACATACCAATTTCATTTCGAATGGATCTATGTGTCATAGTGGGATTGTTGGATCATGTGGTAGTTCTATTATTTTTTTGAGGAATCTCCATCTCATTTTTCATGATGGCTTTAGTACTTTGCACTGTCACCCACAAAGTGAAAGAATGCCTATCTCCACATCTACACCAGCATTTTCTATTTGTTCTTTTTAAAAAAAAATTATTCTAGGCAGTGCCTGTGGCTCAAAGGAGTAGGGCACCAGCCCCATATACCGGAAGTGGTGGGTTGAAACCTGACCCCGGCCAAAAACTGCAAAAAAAAAAAAAAAATTATTCTTGGGCATGTTGCTCAAGGAGTAGGGCACCAGCCCTATGTACCAGGGGTGGTGGGTTCAAGCTCAATCCAGCAAAACTGCAAAAAAAAAAAAAAAAAAATATCTTCTACTTGGAATAAGGTGATATTTTATAGTGGTTTTGATTTGCATTATGGTCCTTGTGGTCTCCTAGTCCTGGGACACAGTCTGTGCCACAGTCTGCTGGGCTCTCTCCATCACTGTCACCCTGGGGGTCTCCATCCCCCACCCTGAGAGACCTAGGAGGGCAGAAGAGAGCTCATGGGAGGTGTCTATCTGCAATTTCTGTCCTCACTGCTTCCACCCTATGCCTCAGCATCTTTCTCCAAAAAATGAGCATGTGCCCGCGGGTGACAGGGAGATCACAGGGAAGTGCCTGTCTCCTTCCTTGGCCCTGGCCAGCTGCTGCCTCCCTCCTGGAAGATGGCTGTCCAGCCTGTCCAAGAGGTGCAGCAAGAAGGACATCCTCATCATACCCTTCAGGAAGAAGAAAAATCTGTTGAATTGTGACATTTGGTGTGACAGCAGCCCTGGCCACTAGTAGGAGAAGGAGGACTCCCCCCAGTATGCCATGCTTACCATTGCCTGCCAGGCCCTGGAGCTCTGCAGGGTGGGAGGGGGTCTCAGGTTCTGGATGCCCACAGCCCTGGGTTGCCTATGAGGTCCCTGGCCCGGCCGGTGGCTACTTTCCCCTTTCTGGTAAACTGCTCCCAAAGCCTGACCTGGCTTGTTACCTATCTAGGCTGCCTGCTGGGTCCTGGGCCTCCTTCATGGTGGGGCTCCCCTCATCATGCCTCCCTGGGTGCATGGGGAGACCCTTAGGAGGTGTCCTCATTCACTGAATGTCCCCTAAACAGGTAGAGCAGTCTGGACCTCTCAGCAAGAGGAGCTGCTTGGTAAAAGCAGTCAAGGAGGGAAAGGGTCACATGGCCCAGCAGTAAGCATGCCCAGATGTGGGGGCACATGGGGTCCTGGAGGCTCTTGAGAACCTTTTTCCTTCCAGGCAGAGTCCCTAAAAAGTCAACCATTTTCCTATACAGTACGGGAATCTCGTGCTGGGGGCACACAGGGGCTGCTGTAAGGGGCAGGGATCAAGTTAAACAGGGATGAGCTCCTACCCTAGTGACGACCCTCCTGTGCACTTGCACCAGCAGAGGTTCCTCATGGGAATCAGCCCCAGAGGATGGAGAAAATGCTGCTGACCCTGCTGGGCACCCACACTCTTACTTATAGTCTGGCTTCCAGGAACCCCTGCCTGCTTCTCTTGGCTGAAGAACTGTGAGGGGTTCCTTGTAGAGCATCATGTGAGGGCACCAAGGTGGGCCTGGCAGTAGAGTGGGGCCTGTCATGGCTCACCCTCCTTTCTCCCTAGAGCTGTGGTTCCTGGTGCCAAGAACATAGTTCCCTGGGACTACCATCACTGCACTTGCATGGTGGAGAGCAAATCTGGAAGCATCTGGCCACCTGCACAATGTTGGACAGGCTGAGGAAGGGCTCTGGGCAGCCCGCACACAGAGCTCTCCTCACCAGCCCCTTCTGGCTGGGCTGTGAGGCAGAGTACACAGCCAGGTGCACAGCGACTTAGCAAATGGAGGTGAACGGCAACAGGATAGGCTTTGACAGGTGCTCGCCCTGCCTCTCCATGCTCAAGGTAGGCGCTCCCACTAGCTGGGTGCAGTGGGTAGATGGCTTGGGCTCTTCTTCACTGAATCTACCAACATGGCAGAGTTGGTGCTGTGAAGCCTGTCAAGGACAAAATTATGGCACCAGGCAGGAGACAAAATCCTCTGTGGTGAGCAGTTCTCCTGGCTGTGGACATGGCGGTTCATATAGCAGCTAGCAAACATAGCTAAAAATTAGGTGCAATTTCTCCTACAGTAAGAATATATGTGTCATTCCATGTAAATGGGCAGTATTCCTGTTTCTATTGTACCTCAACATCTGTAGGAAAATATTTGCTGCTTCCCAGCAGCTTTGGGCTCTCTGAGTTCCCGCAGTGAGGAGACCTCTCCAGTAAGCTTACTAGCCATCTGACATATTTACCAAATATGAATTAAGATGCACTATAAAATTATGGGACAAAGTCTAGAATTACATTAGATGTGAAATTCAAAAACTAGGATGAGCAACATAGACTAAATTATGAACAACATAGACTAAATTATTTTTAAATTTATGCGTTTTCTATTCCATACTTTTTAGTAATGAAGATAATGAGAAAATGTTTCATTTCATTGTGTCAATTTTAAAATGGCATACTTGATATGAGAGTTTGTGTATAAATCAGACTAAAGAGGTCTCTTCAGTGTTGTTTTTAAATTTCTTTGAAGAAGTTTGTTTTCCATGTAGTAGGTTTGCATTAGATTTGTTAAGTTTCCTTGTAAATATGTCCTTTTTGATACTATTCTCAATGAAATTGTTTTCATAATTTCATTTCAGTAATGCTCATTGCTAGTATAAACTACAAGTGAATTTTGGATATTCATCTTGTATTTTGAGAACTCGCTGAACTCACTTATCACTTCAAGTAGGTTTCAGTGAACTTCTTACAAACTTTTACATTCAAATGTGTGTTATCAACATGAAAAGACAATTCTTACTTCTTTGTTTCCAGCAGGGAGAATTTATTTCTCCTTTTATATATCCTTTTACTTTTATATTATACCTTTTCTGATACTATGTCCAGTTTCATGAAGACAGAATAATAATGCTTTCCTCAGGTTCAGCACCTGGGGCTCAGTGGGCTAAGGCGCCAGCCACATACACCTGAGCTGGCAGGTTGGAATCCAGCCCCGGCCCACCAAACAACAATGACGGCTGCAACCAAAAAATGGTCGGGTGTTGTGGCGGGTGCCTGCAGTCCCAGCTACTTGGGAGGCAGAGGCAGAGGCAAGAGACTCACTTGAGCCCAGGAATTGGAGGTTGCTGTGAGCTGTGATACCACAGCACTCTATTCAGGGTGACAGCTTGAGGCTCTGTCTCAAAATAATAATAATAATGATGATGATGATGCTTTCCTCAGATATCAAGATGTTTTTGCTTATGGGAGTAGGCAAAACTCCCGTAAGGAGTACCCATAAGTAGGGATGCAGAGTTTCACTGAATGCTTTTAGTAGGTCTAGGAATTTCATTCTATTTCTAGTTACCGAAGAGCTTAATTATGAGGGTAATGGATTGGTCGAATTCTGTTCTGTTTCTAGACAAGCCATCTCTTTGTTGTTATGGAATTTTGTTATGAATTTTTGGCACTGGATTGATTTTCTTGTTCAGGTGATAAACCCACATTACATTAGTGTGGCAAGCACTTTTGCTATAGGAGGTCAAAGTGGAGGAGAGTGTAATGACTTAATTCAATGGAGCTCTGGCCCATGTCTTTGAAGGAGACATCTATATGTGTATGAGAAAATACAGCTTTTTTCTTTATGAGATTGATGTTTAGAGGGGTGGCACCTCTGGCTCAAGGAGTAGAGTGCTGGCCCCATATACCAGAAGTGGCAGGTTCAAACCCATCCCCAGCAAAAAACTGTAAAAAAAAAAAAAAGAAAAAATTGTTTCATTAAATCTGGACAAAACATTTAGAGATTGATGTTCAGAGATGTGTGAGCAGGTGTGTAGGGGTACTGTCCTTGTCCAGGTGATGCACAATTGTCTCATCCTTGTTTCTTTTACTGTTGCCTTGTTCCCAAATGGCAACACATTTCTACTCTCTACAGAAAAAGTCTAATCATTTTTCTGCCAGAGACCCGGCTTCTGCAGATGGTATAGAAACTTGAATTTGAGACAGATTAGACATGATTCAGAGAGGTACAGTAAAATTGGGGGTATGGTGGTATGTGATGAATGATTTTTCCAAGGGTTTTCAGACAGTTTTGTTGCCTGAATCTTCTTGATCACAAGTGTGACCAGGAAGCCTGAATGGATGTGTAGCTCCCTGGGGAATCTCACTGGGTTCTTGCAGGGTCACTTAATTGGGATTCCAAACAAACTCTGGTCCTACTTTCGGTGTGAATATAAGGGCCTTCTCTAGTATGGTTCTCTCTATTTTTCTCACCTAAGGACAAGATAATGACAGTTGATCAATGTGCCTCAAATCCATTGGTTTTTTGATGGTTGTGGGTCACAAAGAGGGTGTGCCCGGTCTCCCTGGTAACACCCTTCCGACAGCCCTGATTGGCCGATGCTCTGATGTTACCTTCCATCCCAACTGTGAGCGACTCACTCCGTGGCAGACTCAGCAGTTTTGGGTGTCTCTTACGGGCTCCCAAGCTGAGGTGGCTTAAATTAGGGAGAAGCTGTAGCCTCCGATGACAGCTACTTTCAGTTGAGAGGGGGACTCTCCCCAACTCCTCTCTGGCAATTCAGTAACTGCCACCAAGGCAGCCACATTACAGTTCCCTGCCCAACCCATGTCTCCTGGATTCAGCCTGGGATCCAGTTAGTTGTTCACCCATCTCTCTTCACCTACCAGGCATAGGTGTGCTAACCACGCTGCCTCTATGGCCCTTTCAGGGGGTTGGGGTCTCTCTGCACTGCCTTGGAGCACATTCTCTTATCTGACTCCCATGAACACTTCCTCAACCTAGGACAGTTCCCCTCTGAGAGATAGGGGGGAAAGCTCAACTCAGTTCTGTGTGCATGCCCTTGTTCCCAGAGCAGCCTGCTTTAGGTGGTTTCTGTACATGGCAGCTGATGTGAGAGATCCCAAGCTGGGCACCTCCACTCAGATCCTAAACAAACTTACCAACCCAAGAGAGAGGTGGGACCCAAGTGATTTACCATTCTTCAGTACATAACTCACAGAAACATTGGTGTTATTAATGCAGAAAGAGGCCCAGCCCAGGATCTTGTCAATGCTAATGGTTGGCGGGACGCTGAGAAGGATGGTGTTCGAGATCCCTCAATACTGAGATCCTGGGGAGGGCAGGTGAGGAGGAGGAGGAGGAGGTGGCTGAGGGGGAAGTGGCTGAGAAGGAGGTGGAACCAGAGGAGGAGGAGAAGGAAGGTTATGGGAGAAGAAGGGGAAGAGGAGGTGGAGGAGGATGTCATATGCACAGTGAAACCTGAGTTCAAGAGAGACCATTGATTACCTACAGATAGTCCCTTCTGCTCTCATGAAGTAAAAGTGTAAAGAAGTCAGTCAATGGAGCTCTGGCCCATGTCTTTGAAGAAGACATCTATGTGTGTATGAGGAAATATGGGTTTTCCTTAATGAGATTGATGTTAAGAGATGTGTGAGTGTTTGAGTTAGAGGCACTGCCCGAGTTCAAATAATCCACATTTTTTGTTGCTTGAATCTTCTGGTTAACACGTGTGAACAGGTAGCCCGAATGGTTGTCTAGCTACCATGTAATGTCACTGGGCTCCTGTAGGGTCACTTAATTGGGATACGTGGGCCACCTAATTGGGATATGTGGGCCACAAAACAGCCACACTTCACTTCCCTCTCCACCTATGACTCCTGGGATCCAGTGAGTTCAACCATCTCTCTTCACCTACCAGGCATAGTTGTGCTAACTGTGCTCCATCTTTGGCCCTTTCAGGGGTCTCTCTGCACTGCCTTGGAGCACATTCTCTATCTGGCTGCCATGACTACTCCCTCAACTCAGGACATTGCCATTCTGAGGGATGGGGGGAAGTTCAGCTCTATTCTGTGTCCGTTGCCTTATTCCCAGAGCGGCCTGCTTTAGGGGGCCTCTGTACATAGCAGCTGATGTGAGCAACCCCATGCTGGGCACCTCCACTCAGGTCCTAAAGAAACTTACCATCCTAAGAGAGAGGCAAGACCCAAGTGAATTACACTTCTTGAGGAAAGTACTCACAGAAACATTGGTGGTATTAATGCAGGCGGAGGCCCTTCCAGTGATCCTACCAATGCTAATGTGTTGGTGGGAAGCTGAGAAGGGAAGAATGGTGTTCAAGATTCCCCAACAGTGAGATCTTGGGAAGGGAAGGTGGGGAGGAGGAGCAGGATCAGCTGGAGGAGGAGGAGGTGGCTGAGGGGGAGGTGGGTGAGAAGGAGGATCCAGGGGAGGAGAAGAATGAGGAATACAAGAAGGAGGGGAAGAAGAGAATGCCATTTTTCCAGTGAAACTTGGGTTCAATTGACACCATTACTTACCTCCAGATAGTCCCTTCTGCTTTCATAAAGGAAAAGTGTAATGAAGTCAGTCAGTGGAGCTCTGGCCCATGTCTTTGAAGGAGACATCTATACATGTATGAGGAACTACAGATTTTTCCTTAATGACATTGATGTTCAGAGATGTGGGAGTGGTTGAGTAGGGGTACTTCTGTAGTCCCAGAGATTCACATTTGTCTCATCTTTGTTTCTTTTTACTGTTGCCTTGTTCCCAAATAACAACACATTTCTACCTGCTACAGAAAAAATCTAATCATTTTTCTGTCCAGAGACCTGGCTTCTGCAGATGGCATACAAACTTGAATTTGAGACAGCTTAGACATAATTCACAGGGGTAAGGTAAAATTGGGGGCATGGTTGTATGTGATGAATTATTTTTCAAATAATAATGTCACTGGGCTCCTGTAGGGTCACTTAACTGGGATACAAAACAAACTCTAATTCCATTTTCAGTGTGAATATAAGGCCCTTCTCTAGTAGGGTTCTATCTATTTTTCTCCCCTGAAGACAAATTAATGATAGTTGATAAATTTCCCTCAAATCCATCATTTTTTTGATGCTTGTGGGTCACAAAGAGGGTGTGCCTGGTAGTTGTGGTAACACCATTCCAACAGCCCTGATTGGCTGATGCTCTGGTGTTACCATCCATCCCAACCGTGAGCAACTCACTCTGTGGCAGACTCAGCAGTAGTGGGTGTCTCTTACAGGCTCCCAAGCTGAGAGGGCTTAAATTGGACGGGGGAAGCTGTAGTCTCCAGTGACAGCTAGTCACAGGTGAGAGGGGAACTCTCCCCAATTCCTCTCTGGGAGATCAGTAACTGCCACCTGGCCACAGGTTCCTAGTGAGCCACCAAAGCAGTCACACTCCAGTTCCCTGCCCACCCCATGTCTCCTGGATTCAGCCTGGGATCCAGTGAGTTGTTCATCCATCTCTCTTCACCTACCAAGCATAGTTGTGCTAACTGCGCTGCCTCTTTGGCCCTTTCAGGGGCTCGTGGTCTCTCTGCACTGCCTTGGAGCACATTCTCTATGTGGCTGCCATGATCACTCCCTCAACCCAGGACAGTTTCCCTCTGACAAATGGGGGGAAACGCTCACCTCAGTTCTGCGGTCATGGCCTTGTTCCCAGAGCAGCCTGCTTTAGGTAGCCTCTGTACATGGTGGCTGATGTGAGTGATCTCATGCTGGACACCTCCACTCAGGTCCTAAACAAACTCACCATCCCAAGAGAGAGGTGGGACATTAATGAATTACATTTCTTGAGGATAGTACTCACAGAAACCTTGGTGGTATTAATGCAGAAGGAGGCCCATCCAGTGATCCTACCAAATGCTAATGGGTTGGTGGGAAGCTGAGAAGGGAAGGATGGTGTTCAAGATCCCCTATTAGTGATATCTGGGGAAGGGAAGGTGGGGAGGAGGAGGTGGCTGAGGGGAAGGTGGGTGAGAAGGAGGTGGAACCAGAAGCAGAGGAGAAGGACTATGGGAGGAGGAACACGAGGACAAGGACCAGTACTAGGAGGATGAGGATGACAAGGAGGAGGGGGAGAAGAGGTGGAGGAGGATGCCATTTTTCCACTGAAACTTGGGTTTAACTGACACCATTAATTACCTCCAGATAGTCCCTTCTGCTTTCATAAAGGAAAAGTGTAATGAAGTCGTCAGTGGACCTCTGGCCCATGTCTTTGAAGGAGATGTCTACATGTGTATGAGGAAATACAGATTTTTCCTTAATGACATTGATGTTAAGAGATGTGTGAGCAGTTGAGTAGGGGCACTGCCGTAGTCCAAGTGATCCACAGTTGTTCCATCTTTGTTTCTTTTACTGTTGCCTTGTTCCCAAATAACACATTTCTACTCTACAGAAAAAGTCTAATCATTTTTCTGCCAGAGACCTGGCTTCTGCAGATGGCATAGAAACTTGAATTTGAGACAGCTTAGACATAATTCAGAGAGGTGGGGTAAAATTGGGGGCATAGTGGTATGTAATGAATTATTTTTCCAAGTGAAGGGTTTTTAGGCAGTTTTGTTGCCTGAATCTTCTTGATCACACGTGTGAACAGGAAGCCTGAACGGATGTGTAGCTCCCCGGGTAATCTCATTGGGCTCTTGCAGGGTCACTTAATTGGGATCCCAAACAAACTGTGGTTCCATTTCCAGTGTGAATATAAGGACCTTCTCTAGTAGAGTTCTCACTTTATCTGATCTAAGGGCAAATTAATGACGGTTGATAAATGTGCCTCAAATCTATCATTTTTTTGATGGTTGTGTGTCATAAAGAGGGTGTGCCTGGTTATCTTGGTAACACCATTCTGACAACCCTGATTGGCTCTGATGTTACCTTCCATCCCAACCGTGAGCGACACACTCTCGTGGAAGACACAGAAGTGGTTGGTGTCTCTTATGGGCTCCCAAGCTGAGAGGGCTTAAATTGGGAGGGGAGAAGCTGTAGCCTCTGGTGACAGCTACTTTCAGGTGAGAGGGGGACTCTTCCCAGCTCCTCTCTGGGAGTTCAGTAACCACCACCTGGCCACAGGGTTCTAAGTGGGCCACCAAAGCAGTCACACTCCACTTCCCTGTCCCCCATGTCTCCTGGATTCCGCCTGGGATCCAGTTAGTTGTTCAGCCATCTCTCTTCACCTACCATGATAGTTGTGCTAACCACACTGCCTCTTTGGCCCTTTCAGGGGCTTGTGGTCTCTCTGCAGTGCCTTGGAGCACATTCTCCTGTGTAGCTGCCCTTCCACCCTTTGGTTGTTTCTCTTTGAGAGAGAGCGGGGACAGCACCCCAGTCACTCGTGTACACATGGCTTTGTTCCCAGAGAAGTCTTGTTTAAGTGGCCTCTGTTGGTAGCTGGTGAGGTTAAGAGTCTCCCAGACCCCCACACTGGGGTCCTAAACAAACTTATTGTCCCATAAGTGTGGCTGGATGTTAACAAATCAAGGGTCTGTAATGTAGAAGTGATAAAAAAACATTAGATACTTTGATAGAACCAGAGGTTTTCCCAGTGATCCTGCTGATGTTAAGTCCTTTCTGGAACCATGAGAAGGATGGTGCCTGTGATCCCACCAACAGTGAAATCTCAGTAATGGGAGGAGCAGGAGGAGGAACAATGATGTACTTTTAAATATCATGGAGGAAGAGTATTAAATGCAATATACTTTTAAACCTGGTGATGGAGGAGGAGGAGGGGGAGGAGAAAGAAGAGAATAGGGAGAGTAGGGGAGGAGGGAAGAGGAGGAGCAGATGGAAGAGGTGGAGCTGGATGAGATGAAGGAGGCTTAAGAGAAGGAAAAGGGAGGTGGGAGGACGGTAAACATAGTTAGTGTCCCAGACGGACATCAGGATAAAGATCAGTCAAATTTCTTGAGGGCAGAGTCCACAAACGCACTGGATATTTGAATCCAAAGAAAGGCCTGTTCAGTCATCCAGCTAATGCTAATTATGTGTTGGGAAGACATGAGGAGAAAGATGATATCCACGCTCCTAACAACACTGAAATCCCTGGAAGCATACAGAGGTGGCCAGGCTATTAGAGGAATGAGAACCTTGAGAAGGATGTTGATGTTATGTTTTCATTGAATGTGTGGAATATGTTTATTGTGTTGTTATGCAGGAGAAAAGGAGGGTGAGTCCCTGGAGGAGTGAAGAATTCATGTGTCTTATTTAAAGAGCTCTAGTTGGTTTCAGAGAAGAGTACATTTTAAGAGTGAGAAGTGATGCTAAAATCTTAGATAGTATTTGGAGGTAATTGGAAGCTATCAGAGCTCTTATTGGACCCATTTATGGTTCTATACCACACGGCAGTGGAGAAATCCTGACAGAAAGGCTATTGGCCTTTCCAGAGCATTAGTTAAAAAATTTAGATGATTAGAATGAACATGAATGGTCACAATTCCAAAAATAATTCTGTTGGATAAATGGTGGCAATTGGTCCTGGCATAGAAAAAGAAAAAAGTGGGAGAGTACTGAAAATTGCAGACATTGTGTGCTAAGTGCTTCAGAGCTTTCTATGTTTGTCCCTTAAGTATGGAATGAATTTAGTGCTTTCCTCTTCACTTCCTTAACTATGGCAGTAGTTTGTACACATTTTAATTGCACACCTTATCATTAAAACAAGTTTGAGCATCAACTCAAACCTTATATATTTATCTGTGTGTGATGCATGACATTATTATATATAAAATATGCAAAAATATAAATTTGAAAGAATAACATTAAATAAAAAGCATCTTGTCTACAGAACACTCCATACCTGATTTGAAGACCACATTAAGTTGCCTCCTTGGGTTTTTTTTGCAGATTTTGGCAGGGGCCAGGTTTGAATCTGCCACCTCCGGTACACAGGGCAAGCACCCTACTCCTTTGAGGCACAGGTGCCGCCCGTTGTCTCATATGTTTTTAAGAAAGTTGACGCATCGGAGCAGTGTGAAGAAGAAGAGGCGAGAACGACCCCCGGACCGACCAAAGCTCGAACGTCGCTGCATCCCCGCGTACAGCG
>CAUYRH010106254.1:0-13099 GCA_963574655.1 Perodicticus potto
GTCCGGACTCTGCTGGCTTGTTTGTATGGAGGTATGGCGAACCTCCTTCATGGGGGAGGGGACTCCCGTCCACTTGGTGATGTGCTCTGTACCTTTTTGTTTGTGTCCTCGGGGTCTCAGGTCTCCCCAGCAGGGTTGATGTGCGCTCTTTGACCTTTACTTTTGGCTCAGATCCAAACCATCGGCTTTCTTGCTGAGTTTCTGTCCTTTAACGCTTCTTTTGGACGGGAACCTCTGTGGAAAGCTGGCTACAGATCACCATCTTGGCTCCTCCCCGGTGTCAGTATTTCAACACTGTGCTTTAGGCAATCACTACCAATGATTGAGTTGGCACATGACTTCATTTAAAGGTTCTCAAACAGAACTCTTCCATGGAAGCTCTGAAAATGGTGGAATCACTTCCGTTGACCTGTGAAGAAGTGTGAGTTGTGCCTTTGGGGCATTCCTTATTCTTCCTCATTCTCATAGGTCACTGATGAGACATAGCTGGGTAGACATCCTTTTGCTCCTTGGAGTGTTGTCTGAATATCAAGTCTTGCCTCTCAGATTCATGGCTGCAGTCTGCTACTCACTCTCAGCTTTCTGGTACTGGTGTCACTTAACATGGGAAGTCAAGTGCCCCAAGTCTGGAATTCGACTTCCCACTCCCCTCCTCAGCATCAGGCGCATTCTGGGTCTCTGGTGCATGCTGGCAGTAGTTCATTGGAAGTCTTCAGGGGATTATGATCATCTGTCAGTGTGATTAATTTTGAAGGAAGGCTGGCTGGTGATACACTATATTATTTAAAATTTTGGATGGGTGTCTCTCTGAGTCTTATCCACTTGTGACAATAATGACATTGAACCTCCAGTGTTTCAGTGTCCCCATTTATGAGACTGACATGTTCTTATTTTAAGGACATTTCATATGTAGAAAAACTGAATTGTGAATTGAATAGGAAGATTAGATGCTAAATTCAAGAGAATGGCCTTGTGACTATGTCTGCCTGTGTATGCATGTGTGCATGGGTGTATGTGTGTGTAAATGCTTGGGGGGAGTCTCCAGGGAAAGGGAAAGACAGAGGATGGTCTATAACTGCACTTCATCTTTTTTTCTGTTTTATTTCTTTTTACCATTACATTACATTTGTTATGTAGTTAAAAACTTTTTTTTTAGTTCTTGTATTTTTTATATTTCCTCAAATAAACATTAAACAAAAACCATCAGTTGTGATGAAGTTCTTTTTCATTTCTAAAAATCCATTATGTTTTGTCTTGTCCAACTTGCTGCTTACTGAAGTCATCTTCTTACAGTTTCTTGTATCTGTTTGACTTCATCCCTTACCTTCTTATTCTTGTTTTTGAAGCTCCCTTTAAACATTCTCTTGTAGAGAAATTACAATCATTGGAGAGACTTTGGCCTCCTTAATATTGAGGTACTGGGAATGCCCTGCACTGGACTTCCTTTCCAGGGGATGGAGAGGCTCAGAACCAGGTGGATGCCTCAGCTTAGAATAGTGTAGGGTCCCCAGTCCCCTTGCTTCCTTTCTGTGCTCTGACCAAAAGTCATGAAGTGTCTTGACTGCTCTGAGACCCAGGCAGCTATAGGTTTTCCCCAGCAGCCTTGAACCCAAAAGTAGGATCATGAATACCCCCAGCCACTGAAAAAGATATCTAGCTTTACTGAAAAGAAACTGACCCTGAGTCAAACTCCTTAAACATTCATATAAACTCTGATACCATTGCTGAGGACATATCTAGTAGAACATCCCTGTTTTTCTTGCTGTCCATCTTGAAGATGCTGTTTACAGAAGGTCCCCTAATAAGTGCTTTGGGTTGACCATCCTGGTATTTAGAGCTTCTTTCTTTGGAATGCCACCTGGTCCATCTCAGTTTGGGGGCATTCTCTATGGGAATTGCCCTGCTACCACTTTTGGAGCTATTTTAGCTGTAGGTTCCTGGGTTTGGTGGGACAAAACAAACAATAAATCTTGGGAGTTGAAGGAAGAGGGTTCTGCTCATGCGTATGTAGATATATGAATGTATGCCTCGCTCTCTGGCTAAGCTCTGGGGTCTTTCATAGCTGGGTCTGGAGCATGGGAAATTCATGGCTTTAATGTCAGAAGGCCAGATATGGCTGTTTGGAGTTAATTTTGCTTGGCTTTTAATCAGAATTTAAATAAGTGCTTTTACCAAAGTCATCTGCAGAATAATAGACACCCAGAAGGATGAACTGGGACTAAAACTGGTCTTAGCAAATATTAGTTTAGAGAGATGCTGTCTCTTGGGGTGGTGGTGGGTGGAGTAGATGACCTGGTAAAATACCTTCACAGATGAGAGATTTTAGAGTTGGAGGGGACCTTAGTTGAAGATAAATTCTCTACTCCGATCTTCTTTTTTATACAAATGAGAAAACTTTAGCTTAGAAAGGTCGAAGTGACTTTTCTCAGGTCACATTGCTATTTTGTGGCCAGCCAGGGCACTGGACATAAATATGACACTAACGAAACAGACTTTGTGAATCCATCTGTTACCATTTCACCTTTTTTATTTAGCACAATCCATTGTGTCTACATTTGCCAAGTTATATTAATATGGACTATTAAATGGAATGTGGAAATAACCTCAGTAGAGAGAAGTGGACATTATAATGGCACCTATTAAAATGAGCCTTCTCATCTGTAAAATGAGATTATTGCCGTGAATGAACTTTAAATTCCTTCTTCTTTGAAGATCTTTGAGTTGATGAGATCCTGCTTATGTGATTGGAAACACACATGCTAAATTGAGTCACTTCTTAGGCTCCCTTTTGGGAGTACTTGCATTGGGGTCTAGGATGGTACAAAGGTAGTACCATGCACAGAACGGAGTTAATTTATTACGTATGATGTGTACACATGTATGTATGAAGGTGTCTGCCTTCAGGCACGAGGCTAACTCACTCCTGGAACCCCAGTTGAGAAGGGTCACAGGACAACAAATTGTACAACATGGTAGAAAGTAGGAGATTATTTCCTTTGTACCTAACTCTTATATTTTCTAATTCTTTATACAAACCCCTTAGCTGGAAAGTATTGTTCTGAGGATGAGGTGCAATGACAATAGGCCCTGGAAACAGCTAAGGTGATGTGGGGGTATGAGCTGAGCTCTTTTCTCTTTATCATTCTAATAAAAACTTCTCATAGTGCCTCAGAGAGGCTTCCTTCTCCTCAAATTCACTCCTTTTCCATGAAGAAATTAGGCAGTAAAAAGCTACCTGGATTTGGGGTTGGCTGGAAAATCTGGTAAGGCTCATATGAAAGTGAGGCTGGGAAGTGTCTGCATCACAAACTTCCTTTCATGAAACATTTAGAGCAAGGACCTCTGACTGTGCTCATCTGGGTGTGATTCTAGACTAGGTGACTTGAAAGATAATTATTGTTCCTAATTATTGATGCCTTCAATGTGTCAGGCTCTGTGATAGACACTTTACATATATCATCTCATTTAACTTTTAGAGTAAGTTGCAGATGTAGACATTAAAATGGTCACATTATCAATTGAGGAACCTGAAAACCAGGATGGGTAAGCACTACTCAAATAATACTGCCAGTTCATTGCTAGTTAGTGATTAGGGTCACAGCATGCTAATAGTTCTGAGGGCATTACTTGCTTTGTATTCTGTGCAAGTGACACTTTGAATGATGCTTTTCTGGAGCAGTGCATTGTCCTGAAGAGTGGCAAAATTGAGATGTAAATCACCTCTGACTGCAAGATCTGTTCTGAGCCACTCTGGCACATGCTGCTGCTTTCCCACTGATTCTCAGTGTTGGTGGGTAGGAGTGAGTGGTACTTACTTCCTCTTTCTCAATCTCTGTGTGATCCAGGTGTGGAAAGCTGGGCCATTGACAGAGCCAGTTCTGGCCTCAGCAGTGGTCTGTGCAAGGCAGACCGTTGGGTGAGAGCCTGGGGAAGGGGTGTGTGCTGGTGTGTGTGTAATTGTGGTTCCATCGACTAGTGTTGTGATGTTGTTTATTCATTAAAATTTTTTTATTTCAAATTAATATAAGGTTGTATTGTTTAAGTTGTTTAAGTTGTATTGTTTTTCACTCTAAGATAAAGTTCAAGTTGTAGTTGAGCCCTTATCCCAGGGGGCATGCTGAACACCCTCCCATCGTTCATGTTAAGTGTGATCTTGACAATCACTTCCTCTTATTCCTTCCTCCTTGCTAGACTATACTTGTGTCTTTTCTTTCATGAGGGCATGTAGTTGTTTATATATTGGTTTCATATTAGTATTGAGTACATTGGATAATATTTTTCCTTCTCTTGAGATATTTTAGTAAGAAGAATGTGTTTCAACTCTGTGATTTTTAAGGGAAGAGATCAGAAAACCTGACACAGTGCCAGCCAGGACTGCAAGCCCGTCAGCAAACTATCTGCTCATCTCCATGTCTCTGACTATAATTCTGTGTGTGTTGTGAATAGTGTGGAGAAATGTCCAAGGCACCTCTCTGTGGTTGCCTCTCTTTGGCTGGCCTAGTGGTACATTGTTTGTGAGGTGGGAAAGACCCATAAAATCCACGCCCCACTTTTCTGAGTAACCATGGAAAGCAGAGAATGGAGAACAGGCTTGGGGGTCAGAAGACTCGGGTATTGGCTGAGTCAGTGTGGGAAATATGCTGAACCTGTATGAATTCTAGTCCTCTTAGCAGAAAAGATGAGGAAGATGCTGTTACTCATGTCACTGGGCTCTGGCTTTCACACGGTTGACAAAGTCATCCGTAAGCCCCACCTTGGAGAAGGGGAGCGGCTTTAGTGCTTTTACTAGTGTTGACAGAAAGAATTTTTCTAGCCAGTGGCCCCTTTCTTGTCAAATCTTCTCTGTTAAGTAGACTCCAAACTTACATACCTCATCGAAGGTGCGTACCCTCCCAAAAATTAAGCTTCAATTATACATCATTTTAATTACGGACAGTTGAAAAAGAGGTTGAGCTTTTCCCTTCATTCTCCATGCTCATTACAAATCTCTCTCCTTTCAACATATCATATTTAGACCGGATTTTCTTTTGGAGATTAGGGAAGATTAGGGAAGCAAATTGTGAAAAGCATGGTTCTTGTCTTAGTATATGGATGAATCACCAGTGCAGTGATATCACATGCTGGTCACAAGGCACCTCTGCTCTGTATGCAGGGCTGGGTCCTTGCTGGCTCTTTGGAGGTGTTAGTTTTAATCCACAAGTCTTCTGTCAGAATTAAAGTTGTTTTGCAGAGGGATGGGGAGCGTGAGTGAACTGACTTCCACAGAGTGCAGCTAGGTAATTCCTATCTCCCCACATAAAAAAAGACAAAGGTTCTCATGACCTCACTTTCTATTAGTTCATGGGCAAATATCTAAATTGCCTTCTGGGTGGAAACTCTTTCTCTTTCTTGAGGGTAGTTTGTTGTGGGTGAACATACTACCCTCTGGGCTGATGTGGCTACTGATTGAGGGGTGGAATTGTGTGACAGAAATTTTTGTTGAATTTAATTATTTAATTTAATTTTTTTTAGAGATAGAGTCTCACTTTATCACCCTCAGTAGAGTTCTGTGACATCACAGCTCACAGAAACCTCCAATTCCTGGGCTTTGGAGATCTCATAAGACCATGTAGGTCTCAGCTGACCTTTTGGAAAGCCCTGGAGCTAGAGTAGATCTTTATGGTTGTGTTATCTATTACTCCAAAGCTTATCTTAGTTTCTGTAGGCCAGGAATATGGACGTGGCTTAACTGGGTCCTCTATATAGGGACTCTCAAAAGGCTACAAGCAAGGTGTCAGCTGAGAGCTATTATCTCATCTGAAGGCTTGAATGGGGGAGGATCAGCTTCCAAGCTTACTCATGTGGCTATTGGTAGGACTAAATTCCTTATAAGCTGTTGGCCAGAGGCCCCCCTCCCCTATTTCTTGCCATCTGGGCATCAGTACATATAGAACATATCAAAACAGAGTGAGCTGAATAAAGGGCAAGATAATGCCAGCAAAAAAGAGAATAAGAGCAAGCAAGATGGGACTCCTTGTTTTTTGTAAGTTAGTCATGGAAATGACATCCCTTTACTTTTGCCACATTCTTTTTATTAAGAACGAGTAACTAGCTCCAGCCTTTATCCAAGGAAAGGGGATTTCATATAGGCATGTGCACAAGGAAATGGGGATCACAAGGGCTGTCCCAAGTTGGGCTCAGATGGCCTTTATATCCCTTTGTGGACCAGTCACTGGGTGTGGGCCATGTAGACAGGTGCTTGGCCTTGGGTGGATGTTTCCCTGTAGCTGAGGCAGTCTGAAGGTTGGCCATGGAACACTTCCTGCTGACATCATTCCAACAGCTGGGCCAAAGCATCTTCAGCAAAGGTGGATTGGAGAAACACATGTCCACATCCACCATGAGCCCATTCCACATTCCTGCTGTGGACAACTATATACACAGTGTTTGGCTTAGTGGCAAATTCTGTTGATCATGTGTAAGAGGAAGAATGGAAAAGAAGGACTATTACTTTTTGGTATTTATATTCACAAGAAATGGTTCTCCATGATTGTATTCCTTTTTAAATTTTTTTTTTTCAGCCCCTGGGTTGGAACTTTTTCTGAATGCTGCATAGAAGTGGTACCTGGAAATAAAGGTATGCTGCTGTGGCCATAAGTTGCCTTATCAATGCCGGGCCCAAGGAAGCTCATTCAGCCACCTACTCTCAGAGGTATCCTTGGGATTACATCTCTGAAGGGCAAGAATATTTTAGGAGCTTGAGTACCCCCTTCTCAGGTTCCCTTTCTTGTTATTCATCTCTCATCTCTTTTTGTCATTCTTCTTTGAAACTTACATCTTTTAGGCACTTTAGAGTTTCCATAGAAGCAGAGCCCTATGATGGTGATTCTTCTGCAAGTAGGGGAGTGTACTCAAGAGAATGAATAGGGTAGGGGTGCATACTGTGTAATAATGGGATCTCTGTTGGCTGCTACCTGCCATCTGATCTCACTGGGAGCTCTGGAGCACAATGTACACCACAAAGCCAATCCTACTGCTGGGCAAGGGGTCCCACCTTTGTACCTCTGTGCCTGTTGGTCATTCATTGGCTAAGGTCTGCAGTGTAGGGGTGTTTGGGATGGCACAGGGGGAAAGTCTTTTGTTGGGTATTCTCCCAAGAATAAGGCAGGACCAAACTTTATATGAGCCAACACTCCCAGTTGGAGATAGATCTACCACCAGGAAAGGACTTGAGGAAAGGGGCTGAGGTGAGACATCAAGAGCACCCACCACAGTTCTCTCCCATGTTGAGTCACCATCTTCTTTCCTCTCACTTTGACTCCCAGGGCCAGTTTTCTTTTACAGAATAATGGGGGAGAACTGTGAATCACATAAATGTAGACTGGAATCCAATTCTCATCCCTTAGAGACTGGCTGCCTTGGATAAATAATTTGTATTTAAGCCTCAGTTTTCCCTTGTGAAAAATGGGGCATTATAGCACTTATGTCATCGGGTTGTGCTGAGGACTGCTGGTGACATTTGTAAAGTGCCCCTCATAGTGCTTGCCTTTTCTTTCCCCCAACTTTTCCCACTTGCATCTGAACAGCACAACCTCTTTCCCTGCACAGTCCTTCAGAGCTCTGGAAAATGCTGTGCTGCCCCTCTCAGTCTTCTGTTTACTTTGTTGATGATCCCTCTTCCTTCTGCTCAGGTGACAGCCCTCCAGGGCCTTTAGCATGCTCACTGTTCTCCTCTGGGTGAGTTCCAGTTCTTCACCATGCCGCTCCTACAAAGTAGTCCCTGAGTTGGTCAAGCTTATATCCCCAGATAGCCCAGCAGGACCCAGGGCAGCAGAACTGGTCTGCCTTCTTGGGTGGACACTAAACTCTTTAGCCATGCTGTCCAGGATTGCATTTACTTTTCGACAACATTAGAGGCTGCAGTTGTAGGTAGGAAGACGATTTAGAGCTCTTTGGGCTGCGCTAAAATATTGCTCTCTTTCCTAGATGTCTACAGAGATCTCTGGGCAGTCTTCCCTCAATGTTTCCTTGCCCAGAAAGCTGGAGTTGCATACCAACCTGGAAATGCACATTTCAGAGACAGGCCTCATCCTTTATGACCTGTGTGTGTCAGCCTGGGTTTGGCATTATAATCTGTATGGGGAATGACATTATTCCTGAACACAATTATTGGGAACTTTTAAAGCTGTGCTTACCCGGATGATTCTGATAAGTCTCCTAGGATCTCCGAGGTATACATATATATTTTGGTCAAGCTCCCCAGCTCACTCGTTAAGTCATTAGCCCCAGTTTGAGACTCACTACTCAGTAGTTTCTCTCTCTCTCTCTCTCTCTTTTTTTTTAGAGACGGTCTCACTTTGTTACCCTCGGTAGAGTGCTATGGTGTCACAGCTCATAGCAACCTTCAGTTCGGGCTTAGGTGAATCTCTTGCCTCAGAGCAAGAGACTAGCTGGGACTAGTAGCTTCTGCTTCTTGAAATGGGAGCTTTCCTACCTAGGTGTTAATTTACTTGCAGATGGCCCAGATGTTGTGTTATAAATCCCCTGAAGCATCTGAATCTTTGTAATGATGCTAAAGCCTTAGCTCTCTCCAAGGACAAGTGGCACATCCAGTCACCAATCTTTGTGATTTATGTTTGGTCTTCCCCCTTTTGCTAACCCCTTTCTTGCCTCTGCCCCCCTTCTGCCAGATGCCTGGAGCCTGGGTGGGCTGCCTGAGTATGTAGCCTTTCTCTCCCCCGCCACAGCAACTCCCATCCCAGGAGGAGAATCTCTCACTTTTCAAAAAAATAAATCTGTAAAAGAGGCAACATTTCCAGAGCAGTAAATTTTTGCTATGTGTGCTGGTGTGGATGTGCACATATGTCTGAAATCTGTGCCCTGAGTGTATGTCTGTGTCTGAGAGAGAACAGCACTGCTAGCATTAAAGGAAAGGCTCCTTTAGTTTTCAAAGGTCAAGATCACAAGAAAGAAGGACATGCCCAGGGGAGCATGCTACGAGAAATAGGATAGAGTTGAGGGAAGAGGCATGCTAGGCAAAAAGTATTCCCCCAGTATGGTGTGCCACCCAGGACTCACGGAGATGACGTGAGGGGGAGGAGGGCCCAATTCTACAGGAGCCATGGACTGTCAGAATGACCTCCCTTTATTTGATAAGGTCTTTCTGATGTTATTTGGGGAGGTGGTAGGGATTCCTAGCCTTCCCCTCATCAGCCAGCTCTGGGTTTTGTTTTCTTAGACACTACACTGTAATTTATTTTATCTTATCCAGAGAAAATGGTCAGAAGGGAACACTGGAAAAGAATCTCAATCGAGTTTAACTCTCCAAACAGTTTTCTGGAAAACTGTGAATGAAAACAAAACTCTTTCAACCAACAACCAATGAATTCACTAGCCAACTCCAAATAGAAACCAGCTGTGTGGAGATGGTAACGTCATGAGCTGAAGTCCAGTTCATTGACTCTAATTCTTGTAAGTGTGAGGAAGATTGGGAGATAGGCAGATGTCATCCAGGGGATAGAAGGTCTCTCACTTGTCCACAGGATTGCTAAGGAACAAGGACCACCCCCTAGAGGAAGAGTATGAGTTACTAAAACACACTGAGAGTCCTTTATTTTCATTTTAACCTTATTCCCTCCAAATTACTTAAGGAAAAACCAAAACTGAATATGATGTAAGAAAAATGGCAGAAAGAATCTTCATAGAAATCATAGGTCTGTGTGTTTAGTCAGATTGGAGAGAGAGACATTGAGGCCCTATTAATGTATATGATCTGCAGAAGAGTCTTGTCTCTATTTAACAACAAATGGAGGAAGATTGGGGTTGGGGTTAGTGTTAGAGGGAGGTGAGTGGAGAGAAGGAGGGAAAGCTAAGGTGGCTGGAGCTAGAAAGAAGGAAAGCTAAGGAGGTATTATGAGGTTTATGAGGATGGAGAAAATGTGCCTGGGCTGGGAAGATGCAGAGAGGCTGTAAACATGAGTGTCCTTCTCATTGGCTGTGGCCCACCTAGCTGACATGGGTAGAATTTCAGAAGGACTTCTCTTAGGCATGAGAAGAAGGATTCTAACCTGGAGGCAAAGGCAGAGACTTGAGACTTAGCTCCCCTTCTCTGGGGACTGAAGAAGCTGGCAGAGAGAGGGAAGTTGGGTGAGATGCATTGTGACACTCCTAATTTGCAGCCTGGAGGAGAACACATGGGGTGCGAAAGAAGTAACATAGGAAATTCCTACAAGATTTGTTTAATGCTTTAAACCTGAGCTAAGTTGGTTAAGTCACATGATGTCATATGCTTGTTGACTTTGTCTCAATTGAATGGCATTTTGGCTCTAGATTCTGAGAACATCATGCTGAGAATGCATATGGGGAAAGTTATGACAGACCTTACCCCAGGCACATTCACTATGAAGAGACATTTGAAGTCAACCTTCCTTCTTGCCATTTTTATCCCCTTTAAATCCTTGGGTGATGGCAAATGGTATTTTAGGCAAGGGTCAGAAGAAAGGTGTTTGAAGGAGTCTTTTGGCTTAGGGAGGTTGTTTTCATCATGGCTTTTCTTCAACCAAAGAATTTTGCACAGCTAACATAATATTCCTAGTTTTGTTGTTTTGAAATCATCTCTTTTTACTACTTTTGTTTTCTCATGGAAAAAGTGCAGTGATTTTCTTTTTTTCTGTGTAGATACCCAGTAATGGAATTGCAGGATCAAATTGGAGGTCTAGTTTGAGTTCTTTAAGGAGTCTCCATATTTCCTTCCAAAAGGGTTGTATTACTTTGCAGTCCTGCCAGCAGTGTAAAAGTGTTTCCTTCTTTTACAGTGGTTCTCAACCTTGCTAATGCTGCAGCCCTTTAATATAGTGCTGTGGGTGTGACCCACAGGTTGAGAACCACCCCAGCATCTGTAGCTTTGAGTCTTTGTGATGCGGGCAATTCTTTTTTTTAATTTTTATTAAATCATAGTTGTGTACATTGGTGCAATCATGGGGCACAATGTGCTGACTTTATATACAATCTAAAATATTTTCATTAAACTATTTAACATAGCCATCATGGCCTTTAAATCACCATACGAAGACATTTATATTCTACTTTTAGTAATTTTCACTTGTACCCTTGTAAGATGCACCGTAAGTGTGATCCCACCAATCACCCTCCCTCCACCCATCCTCCCCCCTCCCCTCCCCTCCCTTGCCCCTATCCCCATTTCTTGTACTATAACTGGGTTTTAGCCTTCATATGAAAGCTATAGATTAGCTTCATAGTAGGGCTGAGTACATTGGATACTTTTTCTTCCATTCTTGAGATACTTTACTAACAAGAATATGTTCCAGCTCCATCCATGTAATGGCTCAGTTTTAAATTTGTTTTTTTTTTTTTTGTGTGTGTGTGTGTGTGTGTGTGTGTGTGTGTGTGAGCTTGCTATGTTGGCTAATCTGGTCTTGAACTCTTGGCCTCAAGCTATCCTCCTGCCTTAGCCTCCCAAATTACTGGGTTTACAGGCATGAGGGATCACACCTGGTCCTAATAGCCTACTGTTGAGTGGAAGCCTTGCTAATAAACAGTTAAAACGTATTTTATATATGTATTATATTCTTACAATAAAGAAAGCTAGAGAAAAGAAGATCATAAAGAAGAGAAGCTATATTTACTGTTGATTAAGAGAAGATATGTTTCTGTTCATTAAGAGAAGATATGTTTACTGTTTATTAAGAAGAGGATAGTCATCAGGTTTTCAGTCTTCTCATCATTGTTACCTTGAATAGCCTGAGAAGGACGAAGAAGAAGGGTTAGTCTTACAGTCTTATAGGGGTGACAGAAGTAAAAGAAAAGCCACATATAAGTGAACCCATGAATTTTAAACCAATGCAATGTCAAACCAGTGTTATTCAAGGGTCAACTGTAGTTTTGGAGGGTTCTAATTATCTTGTCCTACTAATGTATGAGTGCAGGTAGTGGTTGGATTTTTAAGTCTTTGAAGCAAAAACTGAGGCCAAACTTGAGTTTCTAGCAGGTGTCAGGATTTAATGTGGGGAGTGTGGGAAGGGGAGAAGAAAGAAAAAGGAGAGGGGAGGAGGATGGGTAAGCTTTCATGTAATGGACACAATGTAAGGGTATACAACATACTCCCTAGGTGAAGGGTTCAACTACAATTTGAACTTTACCTAACAAATGCAAACAATGTAACCTAATCATTTGAACCCTCATATTAATCCAAAAAAAAAAAAAAAAGGAATATTTTGGCTACCCAATTTTGAGATGTATAGAAATACCTATGGACTAAGAAGCAGTAGATAAAAAGCTAAAGAGGCAGAATATTAAGTACGAGATAATTATTGGACAGCAGAGCAAGGTGAGTATTTGGAAATCTGGTATTGCCAGATTTTTTCCCCCCTTTTTTGAAGAGCAGGGCTAATCAACTAGGAGAGTTTAGAATATAGCCCTGAGCCATATAGTTTTGTACAATTATAAAATTAGCTCAAATTTATTGGCAGTGCCCATCAGCTTTTTTATAAGTCATTTAAAAAGGTGCTAAAAAGAAAAATATTGTCAGAAAACATGTTTAAAGGCCTCAGGGAGTTCCATCCAGTTCTCCCACCGCCGCCCCGCCGCGGGTCTCAGCAGCTCGGGCGGCGGGAGGAGCGGCAGCGGCCAGCCAGCGCAGCTTCGTGAAGGCTCTCGGCGCGCCGCGGCCCGCAGGCAACGGCACGCGCCCTGCCCGCCGCCAAGATGCCGAAGAGGAAGGTCAGCTCTGCCGAAGGCGCGGGGAAGGAAGAGCCCAAGAGGAGGTTGGCGCGGTTGTCAGCTAAACCTGCTTCTGCGAAAGTGGAAACGAAGCCAAAAAAGGCAGCGGCAAGGGATAAATCTTCAGACAAAAAAGTGCAACCAAAAGGGAAAAGAGGAGCAAAGGGAAAGCAGGCCGAAATGGCCAACCAAGAAACTAAAGAAGATTTACCAGCAGAAAATGGAGAAACTAAAACTGAGGAGAATCCAACCGCTGACGAAGCAGAAGAGAAAGAAGCCAAGTCTGATTAATATCATATACCATGTCTTATCAGTGGTCCCTGTCTCCCTTCTTGTACAATCCAGAGGAATATTTTTATCAACTATTTTGTAAATGCAAGTT
>CAUYRH010106256.1:0-20233 GCA_963574655.1 Perodicticus potto
TTTAAATGTTTTAATCCAAAATGAAATGTTTGAGTTATGTTACTGTTGTTTGACTTCTTTTAACCAGTAGTGATCCAGATCATGTTGGATATGAAAGCTTTTACTGTTCTTATCATGAAATAAATAACCATATATTTAAAAAAAATAAAATAAAATAAAATATTAAGATTGTAGAGGGTAATCTGGATTTCTGTTTTTTGCTGAAACATGAGATATTCTAGTTATACTGGGCTTATAGTCCCATATGACAAGAATCTTGTAAGAAGTGAGGACTTGCTTCTACAGCGAAATGGAAAAATGTGCTATTCAGTTCACCCTAGTTTTAAACTATTCTTCTGTACTTCCTATGCTACCTGCTTCTTAGTGCTTTCTACCGATCTCCTCTTAAGTATCTGAGCTTGCAAAATTGAGTCAAATTTTTTCATTTTTAGTCATGTTATCTTCAACCACTTCTGATGGGTTCAGAGTTTAAAGTTATTGGATTAATAAAATACAGTAGAAAAATTAATATAGATAACACAGATTTTAAGAGGTACTGGTACTTTCTTTTTGTGTACTTACATGAAGGTCTTAAGGAGAGAAAAGAAAAGACTTTAACCAAATAATAAAACAATTCATAAAGATCATGGTATATGAAAGAAACTGAGAGTATATAGAATTTAATATAGTTGAATATATTTTAATAATGGAAATGACTTGAGAACCCCTGAGGAACATGGCACCGTGAATACTGACTAGACTTCCCTTCTCAGCCAGGGGCTATCAATTGTATTGTGTGGAATGAATGCCTTTGCTATTGAGAATGGGAGAGGATAGAGCAAAAATTGCCTTTTAAAAATGTTACAAGAAGAAATGACTAAGTCAGGATGTTCGTGTATACAAAGCATTATAAGTATCTTAATTCTAGATCATGAAATTCTTCCAGATTTAGCTTTCTTTCTGTTTGCTCTGACCTCTTAATATACTGATACCACTTGTTGCCCAAACTTGTTTGGTCCCAAATTTTTAATTCATTTCTTAATGAGTCCATATAAATAAAACTTCTGGTTTTTAACTCTTTGCACTGAACCCCACCTTGTATTCCATGGGCCATTAAACCCAGGTGTAGACCTCTTCTGATACATATGGTCCAAGACTTCACCAGGCCATGACAACAACCTCAGTCCCAGCCTAGCAAAATAAGAAACCAGGCACCATAAGAGAAAACTAAACAAATTAGAGGATTGGGCCATGTTCATGACAGTGGTCGGACTATAGAAAAGCTACAAATAATATTCATTTAACTGTGAGAGAAATGTCCAGTAATTACCTGTTCATTAACAGTGAGGTACAGGCTCAGTAAGCTCCTTTCTACCTTATGGTTCCATCATCCCTGCTCACACTCCCAAGGTCACCTCAAAGTCCCATGTGTCAGTGAAAGCTTGCAGAACACAGGAAAAGATCCAGAAGGCTCTAGCTCCTCCAGTTAAGATCACTTCTTAATTCTGGTTTCTCCAGCTGTGTAATCTGGGGTGCATCTTTTACCCACTCTGAGCCTTATCTTCCTAATCTGTAAAAACAATATGAGTTTACCAACCTAATGGGAGTTTTTTGACATTTAAATTCAAAAGATGAATTTAAGGCATGTAGAATTATGTGTGCCTGACCCGGAAAATTGTCACCATTATCATCATCAAAAATTATTATCATTGCTATTATAACTATTATTAGCTGATTAGTTGTAAAATTGTCTTAAACTCCAGACTTTTTATATTAAAGTCTCTGTTTTTATATGTTACTATACATGTATTTAAGAGTTACTATAGTTTATGTACCTGTAACAACTTTAAAAATATCAGATTCATTCTTCTTTTAATGCCAAACTATTTAGTGGTCAGATTATTTCTTCTCCTCATCCTGTGTATTTTTTGTCCAAATATCTCCCTACCTCCATCTGCTTATGTGTATTTATGACCCAAAGTAATATTTAAGAAGAGAAATTTTACAACTCCAATGTCTATTTGGCCATTTTTTATGCCAAAAGAGTCAACGATCAGGAGAAAGAAGACTACTGGTTATCTGAATCCTCCTCCGCTTTTGTGCCCAGATGGAGAATTAAAATAAAAATGACATTACTAAGAATCTGGAAAGATTAGCAAAGAAAAAAAAAGTCCTTAATAAATAAAAACTTCAGATTAGGAAACATCAAGATGATTTAAAAACGATTTAGTCAGACATCTGGCAAGTGGGTAAAATTATCTCAAACTGATTGACTAGCTGGATTCACTTAAGACAATTGAACTCATGTTGTAGATGCATGTACAAAATACATTGTGCATTCATTTTCCTGTTTTAATAGATTCATTTATTTTTATTAATACATAATTATTATGCATATTTGGGGGTATGTGTGATATATTTATACAAGCATAGACACTGCAATGTTCAAATCAGAATATTTAGGATATCCATCATCTTAAATATTTATCATTTCTATGCACTGGGAATATCTCAAATATTTTCTTTTAGCTATTGTGAAATATTCAATAAATTACCATTACCTATTGTCACCCACAGACAGTAGTGCTATTGAACCCTAGAACTTAATCCTTCTATCTAACTGTATGTACGTATCTTCTGCCCATTAATCAACCTCTCTTCATTCTGTACTCATCCCTTAACACACACACCCTTCCTTCCTTGAGATATACTTTTTAAGCTTTCACAAATGAGTGGGGTTGAACAATATTTGTCTTTTTGTTCTTTACTTTACTAAGGATCATAACTTCTAGTTTCATCTGTTGCCACAAATGACAAGATTTTGTTCTTTTCTTTGGCTGAATAGTATTCCATTGTGAATATACACCACATTTTCTGTATCTATTCATCTGTTGGTAGACACTTACCATATAGTAAATGGTAATATAGTTAATAGTGGTACTCACAATTGTGAGTAGTGTTATGATAAACATGAGGGCACAAGTTGTATACTCATTTTCGTAAAGACAAAATATATTCGACCAATTATTCCTTCATTTGCCACATATATGCCTGTTATTTGCAGGTGAAATGAATAAGATTTACCAGGAAGTGTGTGATTCTCTTATTTAGGAGTTAGTGGCAATTTGACAAATAATTTTTTCATCTAGAGTGTTGACTTAATTCATATCTTTTGAATTTGAAAGATGATTCAAATACTAGATGACTTTATAGGGTCAATTTTTCAATTATATTTTTTGTATATCATCCCTCTTCTTTTCTGACCATTAAACTGAAATAAAAATACATTTATTGTACACTTATGACAGTTCTAGCAATGCTAGATAAATTAAATATTAAATATTAAATGTTTATTTCTTTGTCTGTTTTTTCCAGAAAGAAAAAAAGTTTTTTTTCAATTTGGGATGGAATAAAATACTTCATTTCCATGGAAACAAAACCAGCTGTTTCATTGGTAATGAAAAAGTTTAAAATCAGAAATATGAATTACTCTTTAAGAAAGAAATTATTTTATTTTTTTATTTCAGATTAGAAGGAAGGTACATACAATTAGTTTGCATGGTTTGCATTTGTAAGATTAAAATCCAAGTTGTAGCTGTATCCCTCACCCAGGAACTGTGCCATATACCTGTGCATTGTACTCACTGGGTGGGACCAACCGAGCCCCTTCCTTACCCACTTGAATCCAATTGAGTTTTTCTCTCATTTGAGCCTATAGTTGTTAATCTTAGTTTCAATTTAGTATTGAGTACATGTGATGGCTGTCTTTCCAATCCAGTGATACATTACTTAGAGGGTTGTTCTTGAAGTCGTCCATGTTGTAACAAAACATACAAAATCTCCATCTTTTTATGTCTGAATAGTATCCCATGGTATACATGTACATATAACTTGGGTTATTTCCACATCTTTGTGATTGTGAATTGTACTGTTTATAAACACTTGAATCCAAATTTACTTGTGGTAAAATGTCTTCTTTTCTTTTGGGTAGATACCTACTAATGGGATAGTAGGATCAAATGATAGGTCTACATTCATTTCTTTGAAAGATCTCTATATCCTTTCCACAGAGGCTATGCTAGTTTGCAGTCCCACCAATAGTGCATGAGTGTTCCCTTATCTCTGCACTCACACCAGCATCTATTGCTCTGAGATCTTGTGATGAGGACCTTTCTCACTGGAGTTAGGAGATAACCCAAAGTGATCTTGATTTGCATTTCTCTGATAATTAGGGACTGTAAGCATTTTTTCTGTTTGTTGGCCATTGTTCTGTCTTTATGAGAAATGTTTCTGTTCCTGCCTCTTCCCCAGTTTTTAATGGGGTTGTTTGTTCTTTTCTTATTGATTTTCTTGAGTTCTTTATAGATTCTGATAATTAGCCTTTTGTTGGATCTGTGGCATGCAAATATCTTTTCCTATTTAAAGTTTATCTCTTTGCTTTGTTAATTGTGTCCTTAACTGTGAAGCAACTTTTTAACTTGATCATGTACTATTTATTTATATTTCTTGCTGCTGAAATTGCCAGTGGAGTCTTCTTCATAATCTTTTTCCAAAGGTCAATAAGATTAAGAGTTTTCCCCATACTATCTTCCAGGGCTTTTACAATTTCATGTCTTAGATTTGAAACCATTTATGCACTGTGATTTAATTTTTGTAAGTGGCAAAGATCCAGTTTTAGTCTCATGATTGAGTCCTTGGGGCTTTCTTAGTATGACACCATATCATCAGCAAAGAGTGAAAATTTGACCTCCTCTGTTCCCATTTGGATACCATTGATATCTTTTTCACGTCTGATTGCATTGGCTAGGACTTCCAGTACTATTCTGAATAGCGTTGGAAATGGTGGATGTCCTTGTTTTGCTCCACTTCTAAGCAGGAATACTTTAGCTTTTCTCCATTCAGCATGATGCTGGATGTGGGTTTGTCATAGATGGCCTCAATCTGTTTAAGAAATGTCCCATCCAGCCAATGTTCTTAAATGTTCTTATCAAAAACATGCTGAATTTGTCAAATGCTTTTTCTGTATCTATTGAAGGGATCACATGATCCTTGTTTTTAACTTCTGTTTATGTGGTGAGTTACATTTATAGATTTGCCTACATTGAAACAGCCTTTCATCCCTGGAATGAAACTCACCTGGTCATGATCAATTATTGTTTTTATGTGTGGCTGAAATGTTGGTAAGATTGTATTGAATATTTTTGTGTCAATATTCATTAATGATATTGGTCTGCAGTTTCCTTTTCTTGTTGTATACTTTACTAGTTTGGGTAATGGGTGACATTTTCTTCATAGAAGGAGTTGGGGAGAATTCCTTCCCTCTAAATATTTTGGAATAGAATCTTCAGTGTAGGTCCAAACTATTATTTGAAGGTTTGGTAGAATTTTGTTGTGAAACCATCTGGTCCAGGAATTTTTTTGTCGTTGTTGGAAGATTTTTTTATTGTTGTTTCTATTTTAATGTTTGATATTGGTCTGTTCAAGAGTTCTATTTCTTCTTGGATGAATCTGGAGAGGTAGTGTGATTCTAGAAATTTGTCCATTTCATCCATGTTTTCAAAATTCTGTGCATAGAGATTTTTGTAGTATTCAGTGATGATCTTTTCTGTATCTGTAATATCTGTTGTTATTTTACCATTTTTGTTTCTGATTGAGCTTATTAGAGATCTTATTTTTCTATTTCTAGTTAATATGGCCAAGGTTTTATGAATTTTAGTTATCCTTTCAAAGAACCAACTTTTTATTATTATTATTAATCTTCTGAATGCTTTGTTGTTCTTGATTTCACTTAGTGGTGATCCGATTTTCATTACTTCTTTCCTTCTGCTGGGTTTGAACTGGATTTCTCTTCCTTTTCTTGTTTCTTCAATTGAAGCATTAGATTATTGACTCACACTCTTTCTGATTTCTGGATATGGGCATTAGATGTGTTAAATTTCCCTCTTAGAATTGCCTTTGCAATTTCCCACATAGTTTTCTAGCTTGTAGCTTTGATGTCATTTTGTTCCAGGAATCTAATGATTTTCTTGTTTATCGTTTTTTGACCCAGCTATCCCAGTAGTAGGTTGTTTGGTTTCCTTGACTTTGTGTGGGGATTAGTGTATGTACTGTGGTCTATAAACATATAAGGTATAATTTCTACTTTTCAAAATTTATTGAGGCTTTATTTGTGTCCCAGTATTTCATACTGTATGATCAGTATTGGAGAATGATCCATGAGCTTATGAGAAGAAAGTATATTCAGTAATACTGGTGTAAAATGTTTTGTATACATCTGTTAAGCCCATTTGTTCTAAAATGCTAAAGTACATCATTTCTTTGTTTAGTTTCTGCTTGGAGAATCTGTCCAATTCTGTCAGAGAAGTGTTGAAGTCCCCATCTATTATGGTGCTGTTGGTTATTTTATTGTTCAGATCAAGCTAAGTTCATTTTACAAATCTGGGAGTGTTTATGTTAGGCGTATAAATATTTAAGATGGATTCTCAGTACCAGTAGCTCAGCGGCAAGGGAGCCAGCCACATACACCAGAGCTGGTAGGTTCAAACTCAGCCCAGGCCTGCCAAACACCCAAAACAACTGCAACCAAAAAATAGCTGGGTGTTGTGGTGGGTGCCTATAGTCCCAGGTACTTGGGAGGCTGAGGCAAGAGAATCATTTAAGCCCAAGAGTTTGAGGTTGCTGTGAGATGTGATGCTATGGCACTCTACCAAGGGCAACATAGTTAGACTCTGTCTCAAAAAAAAAAAAACATTAAGTTTGAAATGTCTTCTTGTTTTATTGTTCTTTTGCCAGTGAGTACTGTCCATCTTTGTCTTTCTTTACTTTTGTTGCTTTAAAGTCAATTGTGTCTGTAAAAAGGATTGTGACTCCTTTCTTTTGGCTTCCATTTGCCTGAAATGTTATTTTCCAAGCCTTCACCCTGAATATTAATTTTTCCTCTGGGGTTTGATGTGTTTCCTGACAACAACACTTGGCTCATATTCTTTTATCCAGTCACCCAGTGTGTGCCTCTTAATGGGGAGTTTAAGCCATTCAAGTTTATTAAGAGAATTAATAGATAGGGTGGAGTTCTCTTTGTCTTGTGGCATGGAGGTCTGTTGCCTTGTTTTATACTTGGCCATTGTGGAACCTAGACTTTGTCATTTAGTTTCTCTGAGTCTTTTCATTACTGGTTGTCCATTGTTTTGGTTTGCATATAGTTGAGGTCTGAGTACTTCCTGTAGATCTGGTTTTACAGTGGCAAATTTCCTCAATGTGTGGTTTTCAGTAAAAGATTTGATTTTTCCATCAAATATGAAACTTAGTTTTACAGGGTTGGCACCTAGAAGGTCAGCTGTTGCTTATACCTGATTGCTTAAAGAATTTCCTCATTCATTTTGACCTTGGCCAGGTTAATTTTCATGTGTATAGGAAATGCTTCATTTGAACTGAATCTTCCTGGAGTTCAATAGCCATCTAGTAATGTTATGTCAGTTTCTCTGGCAACAGTTGGGGGAAATTTTCAAAAATCTCTTCTTTTCATTCAGGAATACCTATGATTCATATTTTTGTACCCTTTGCATAGTCCCATATCTCTCTAAGAGTTTGTTCTTTTATTGCTTCCTTCATTTCTGCCTCTTTATATGATTGGATTAATTGACAATCTTGTCTTAAAGTTCTGAGATTCTTTTTTCTCCATGGTCTAATCTGTTACGGAGACTTTGCTGTGTTTTGAAACTCCATAAAAACCTCTTTCAATCCTCTATGCTTCATTATATCTGTCCTAATTATGTACAGATCCTTGGAGACTTTGTCTTTAATTTTGTTGATTTCTTGAAACATTTCTTTGCCTACTTTTTTCTGCCTTTCCACTTGATCTTCAATTCCATTCATTTTATTTGCCATCAGTATTCTGATTTCATTTCTGTTATTTCAACAATTTATTTAAGAATAGAATTTTCTGTGTAGGTCCATTGTAATCCCTTGGAGGAGCTGATCTGCTGTCATATCACATGCTTCCAGGATTCTTTTGCTGATTCCTTCCTATGTGTTGTTTCATTTTTTTTTTTTTTTAACTCTATGATAGAAATTTATCGTATCACTGAATGATAGCTGAGAGATATTCTGGTTGTTTTTAATTAGCAGACTCATAGGTGTAGTTAGCTCATGGTGGTTAGAGTGCTGGCTAACAAAGTGGCTCACTAGTCTACTGGCTTTCATGCCATTCAGTAGGCTCTAGGACCATTTGTGTGCTCAGTCAGGTAGGCTTATATCAGCACCAGCTGACCCAGAACTCAGAGCTCTCCACATACCTTCTAGTCCTTACTAAAGTGCCTTTCAGCTCCCTGTTCCACCAGTGGCTAACAGGTTTTAGGGCCACTTGGCTGTCAAATCTGATGAGATGATGTCAGTTTCAAAGGCCCACAGGCAGAGCTTTCCACACCTCTTCCAGGAATTCCAGGACATGCTTTAGCAAAGTGACAACTCTTTGTTCCACTGGCCCACTCAGTAGTTTGTAGTGCCACTCAGATGCCATGACTGAATGGCTAAGATTAGTTTCAGAGGCCCTGGAATTTTGGGCTCACTACTTCCAGTATCTGCCAAAAAAACCCATCAGCTCACTATTTTGCTGGTCTACTCAGCTGGGATTTAGGGCTGCCCGAATACTAATTCTGTCAAACTGATGTCAGTTTAGAGTTCCTGGGACATGGCATTCTCAATGCCCCTTCTAATTCCTTCCTGCCAGGGCTGCCGGATCCTTGTTCTGCCAGCCTACTAAACAGTTTTTAGGGCTGCTGGGATCCTGAATGTAGTGAGTTAATGTCAGCTTCAGGGCCTCCAGGGCACAGGACCAGGAGTTCTCTATTCTTCTTCCCTGACGTGGAGTATCATCTTGTTCCACCAGCCCACTCACTGGGTTTTAGGGCCCCTTAGATGTTGAATCTGGCAGGTTGATGTCATTTTCAGAGGCCCTGATGATGTGGAGTTCTGCATGACCCTTCCAGGATCTGCCAAAGCAAGGCTCAGCTCACTGTTCTGCCAGCCTTCTCAGCACTTTTTAGTGCTTCTGGGGTACTAAATGTCACCAGCTGTTGTCAGTTTCTGAGGCCCCAGCAACATGGAGCTTGCCATACCCCCAAACAAGACCTGTCTGTAATGAGGCTCTAGCTCACTGCTTCCCAGATCAGGGCCTGGTTTTCCTTGCCTTCACCTGCTCCTGTAGTCACCTCCCCTCCTCCTATTCTCCATGGGAGAAGTTTCAAGTTTTCAGGTATAGCCTTTCAAAGCCACAAGTCAATGAAATCCCTCTCCATCCCAGTGGAGGTCTGGCATGGTTCATACAAGAGCTCAGGCTGGCTTTACCTGCTATCTGATCTCTGCTGTACCTACTGACTAGTGTAATAGTACTTGTATGGCTTATGAAAATCACAAGTTGATCCTATTCCTACCCATCCCAATGGAGAACTGGCATGGTTCATCAAAAAGCCCAGGCTGGCTTTAGCTGTTCTTGGATCCCTCCTATGCCTACTGACTGGTGTAATAGTCCTGCATGGATTTCAGATGGGTCTCAGTCAGATCCAGCAGTGGTCAGTAGTGCAGCTTACTTGTCACCAGTAGAGCAAGTGCTGTGCTTCAGCACTCTGTTGTTCCCTGCATGGACTCCATTTTTGTTACATGTGTCTCCCTGAAATCTGCTTCCTAGGAATTTTTCTCTCTCTTTCCTTCACTCTGAGTGTCCTGTACTGCCTCTCTGCACTTTCACAATGTTATTTTTGCCAAGAGCAATTCTAAAGGAGGCAGCTACACACACCTTTCTCCAATTTTCTTGGGAGCAATGACTATGCTGGCTGCTTCCAGTCTGCCATTTTTCAACCAACTCCATTAAATGTTTCATAAGCTACTGTGCCTTCCCTCAGGAATTTGTTATCTAGCAGTGATTAACATTTTGTTTTTTGCTAGTTTTCTGCTCAATAATCTGTCACTATTATTATTGTCATTTCTTGAATATTCTTATTTTCTTTTAGTGCTGTGTTATTAACCTATCTGACCAATATATCCGTGAATATTAATATTATTTAATTTAACAGTCTCTGAGATATTTCAGAAGTTAAAAAAATGGAAATTAATAACTTTAAATTTGCAATGTACCATTCTGTTACTAAGCACACATTGCACAAATTGAAAATGATTACGAACTACAAGTGAGAAAACTGTAACTGAAATGAGAAAAAATAAATTAAAAATGGTTCAAATATTATAAACAAAAGCCTCCAATACAGCCTCTGCTGTAGTTAAAATGTTTGACAAAGAAGCAAACAGAAAGTGTGGCTAAGAATTAATTTAAGATACTTCAAAAGAGTTGTTAAATAATTTTACATAAAAAGTAGTGTAATGTGGTGACCACTTCCTCTCACTGCCAGGATTTCCTGTGCTGTCAACATGATTCACTGCAGGCTATGGCTAAAAAGAGCCATAGGTTCTTTTTAGGTAGGAGAGCATGCTCAATAACTTAGAGAATTTAGCACTAATAAAGATTAAGATGATTGTGCATAATAGGATTTGGGAATTTTAGCAACTCCAGCTTAGATGACAAATGCTACCAAGTAAAGTGTTTTATGATAACACATAATCTAGAAATTATACTTATTCCTGGTGGAACTCCTTTACCTCCCTTTCAGCTTCTCGTAGGATCTGTGCTGAATAAGTGAAGTAGTTGTGGCTGTGAAATTTGATTCTTCCCAAACACTAAGGGGAAAACATTGAATAAATCTGCATAAAAGACATTAACGATGTAAATTTGAGGAGCTTAACTTACGTGTTAATCATTGCTTTGTGCTGTTTGTGAAACAACCACCAAATTTGGCCTAAGACAAAATAAAGAATATTGCCTCATTAACAAATTTGGCAGTGCTATAGTGACAGTAATCACATTTTTATTCTATTTTCATATTCAAGACTTAAAAGCAGCTTAAAAAATATTCATTAAAAAAGCAGGTTTCAGCATGCCAACCAGTAGCTGCATCAGCACAGTCATATATAATTTTGTAAGCATTATCTAAGAGGGCAGAGTTTAGCTTTAACTGCAGGAAATACACACACACACACAAAGAAACATGCCAGATAAGATTAATGAAAAAGTTCTCTTAAAAATAAATGAGTTTCTCAATGAAAGGGGGAAATATCCTTCAGCCTAATTTGTTGTTTGGATTTCCAGTACTGTGATCAGTCATTAATGAGCAATATTCTGTAAGGAACTTTCCAAAGATTGAAATTTTGCTAAAGTGTGGAAGTATATAGAATGTTCCAATATTTTCAAACTTATTAAAAAATGGTTAAAGTACATTAACCATTAAATGGTTAAGTACATTAAGGCATTTACTTATAAAAGCAAAATAACACAGCACTAGGAATGAAATAATAAGGGAAATCAATTTCAAAACCAAGACCAATGCAGATACTGTGAAATTGTATGCATTCATACTGGAAAAGGTATGACAATGAAAAAATCAGAAACTCTGGTGTTTCAAAGATTTAAGCAAGGGGCCAGACTGGAGCAGGAACATGGGCTAACAGATGCTGAACGTTAGTCCTTGCTTATGTTACTGACATAGGTGTCACTGCAAGTCTGACCCAGGTTTTTACTTACTTAGGTTTTCATCTTTAATGATCTGTGTTGGAAATGAAGCCAATCTTACTTGTGAATATTTTGTGAATGCTATGTTTGTTTATTTACAGGAATGGAAATCCTAGAAAAAATTATTTTGACTTCAAAACTAAATCAGAAATGTTAGTATGAGGAAAGAGGAGGGGTCAATTGTGGCCTTTGATGATGGGTGACATGCTTTACTCAGAGGTCTGCCATTTGGCTGGGGTGGTAGGAATTCTTGGGGGTCCTTGTGTCCAGCATCTAGCAGATACCTTGGGTTTGTTCACATGCTATTTGGGTTTTAAAATATCATGATCCTTTTATACATTTGCCATAATTGATTATAATAAATCTATAATGCTTTGAGCCATTTGAATAGATTGTCTATTTATTTATCAACTAACATCAACTAATAGGTTCAAGCATGAGACAAATTAATATGAAATGAAGAGTAATTGAGTGCCCAAGGCTTGGACCAGATCAGATAATAGAGATCCTGGAACTCCTTTGCATCTTTGGATATTACTATTTCTCACTTTTATGTCACAGTTGGTGTTGGAAATGTGCTCTCTTCAGGTAAATACAAAGAGGCACCGGAGGTTTCAACAATCTATGCCATATATGCTAAAATAAAAAAAATTGAGTTAGTATATAGAGAGCTTGCCAGAATCTCCAAATTGCCAGGTTGTTCATGATGTTCTAAAGCTATATTGGGCATGTGGCACATCTGCTCCTCTACAACAAGTGTGTTTTTGTGCTTATTTGCATTTTCTTTAAAATATCTTGTCCTTTTTTCATAAACAACTTGAAGTCATTTAGAAGTAACACATATAATGAAATATAACAAATACGCAATAAAATATATGACCTAAGATAAAATGAAAAAAAAAAAATCTCAAAACCAAGAGAAGAGAAAATCTGAATGATAATAAAATGTCAAGCAAAAGAGAAAACTTTAGAACTTATTTGGGTGCCAAATATTCACAATTGTTCTCCTTCACTTTCCTGTTGCATAAAGTTAAAAGAGAAAAAATTAGCCAATTTTATCAATACTATTCTGTTCTAAAATGCCAAATTTCATTCTCACATCCACTCTCTGAGAAAAGAAAGGTAAGTTTTTACTTCCCACATTGTAAGTGAAAGAAATTCAGGCATAGAAAAATTAGATGTCAAATCCAGAATCACCTGATTGCTTACCAGAAGATTTGGGATGAAGATCTTACTGGCATCTTGGCTGTTGGCCAAGTGTACTTTGCCTAACATCCCAGATTCATCCCTTGGCTTGAGGACTAAACCAGGGGCAACTACACATTGTCTGGAGTAAGAGGAGACAGATTCTGCTTCCCAAAGGGTAACCAATACAGGGATGGTCAAGGAGACAGATCACTGTGCTTGTGTTTCTCATAGGCTATACTCACAATACCACACGTGACACACAAAGTCACCGAGGGGCTCAACAAATGCTTGTTGATTGATTACATACAGTTTGCCTCTCGTAACATACATGATTTCCAATACAAATGAGTAGGGTGGAATACCATGAGAGGATGTCATGCTCCCAAGAAGCAGCTAGACTTGTCATTCTCAGTGAGCTAGGAATATGCATGAATAAACATATTGTTCATCTTTGAAACACTCTCATTTCAGTTTATTTGGCCATGACCCAAGCCCATTTTGCCTGGCCTCCTGTAATGCATTAGTAAAATCTTTCCTTATTCACTTGATTAATGATAGGATATTTCTGGGAGTTGTATTTTGATGGAAAAATAAAGAATACATATGTATCTGCATTGCTAATTCTGCTATTGAAAACCAGCTGAACATTGATGATAACTTAAGATGCACCAAAGCCAGCCTGCTCTCCCCTCAGGTCAGGATGGGACTCAGATGGCCTCACTCATAGGTCTATCATTTAGGTAGGGTCATGGGAACAACTGGGAACCTATGTTGCCAACTTCTACAGAAAGTTAGACTTTTCACATGGCATTTTGATTCCAAAAGAATTCAGAAGATTAAAAATCAAACAAATAAAACAAAATCAAGCACTTCTCAGGCATGCATAACAATTGCTAACAAGAGAAATTAGAATTACCAGAGCACATTTTTTTTTTTTTTTTTTTTTTGCAGCTTTCTACAATGCTAACTTAATTTTGGTTTTTCCTAATTGCCTTATAAAATGCAAAGGAGTTATTAAAGTGACTTGGCTCTTTTTCCTATTAATATATTTAAGGTATTTTATAAATCAAACAAATAAGAATATAGTGAGGTACTATTACATCTAGCACACCAAACTAGGTGATTGAAAAAGTCAAGCTTCATTTACTTTATCATACAGGATAATTTCCTTGACCAGAACATGAAATTGCCATCAATGTCTTAACATTTCTTTACATGTTGGACAGATTTTATAAAAGAGAAACTACTGCTGAAAACTGTTCTTTTTGAGCCAGGTGACCATTGCTCATGGAAGGGTCAAAGCAACAATGTTAACAAATCTCTGTCAACCCAAAGCTACTGCTGGAGTGGGGGGTTCGTAGCCAAGTTCAACCAAGCAAATATTCTCCACAGGTGGCTTCTCCTTCAGTATTATATTTTCCAAGTATTTGTTTAATGTTTAGTGGACATGGAAAAAATTTACTTCTAATGGAAAATCTTTATTAACATATAAGGGATTTAATACACATACTCAGTGTAACTTGACCTTGGAACTTTAGTTTGTTGTCATTGTACCTTTTCCACTGGTCATAAATTGATATTGCTTATCGCTGATATTCTAGATGATCCCTGGGCAACTAAATCCTTTATAAAAATAGAGAAGTATAAAAATACATTTAGAAGTATATTATTCAATAAAGACCATAGAATTTTGTGGTTTAGCACATGGGACATAGAATCTACTCCTTAGGTGCAATCCAAGATTTTCTTATTGCTATTCACATCACCATAAGCAAGTTAATAATATTTAATACTCTTAAGCATCAAATTTCTAATGTGAAAAATAGAGATGATAATTTCAAACCCTAATCATTGATGTAAGCATTAAAGGAAATAATGTACAAAGAGTTCTTAACATGAATTTAGTATTGAGTAAGTTGGAGCTATTATCGTTAACATTACTTATGACACTGTTATTTCCATTATAAACTTATATGTCTATAAGTACAGGAATTTAATCCAATAATCTTACTTTTGGACAAAATTTAAAACATTGAGGATAGATAAAATGATATGAAAAAATATACACTTTTATTTTTTAACCTGCATCTTATGTGAAAACTTTTGGGAAACATTATTCTTACTAAATGGATAAATATATTTCAAGCCTGTTCTAAAAATTCCTCTTCAATTTTCTTTCTCACATCAAAAATATAAGAGCATATTGTTCAAGGTATCCTTTTGCCTAAACACAGCACTGGAGGCAGTATCCCCTTTTTAAAGATCTATTTGACACTTTATCATGTAAAACTTTTTTATCAGGTGGCCATGAAACATCTCATATTTTTATTAATATGATAAGTTTTTTTTTATCATTGGGGATTCATTGAGGGTATAAGATGCATCACACACTGAGAGTATAAGATGCATCACACACTGAGACCCCACACCCCTCCTCCCTTCTCTCTGTCTCTGCTCTCCCCTTTCCCTACACCCCACCATGTCATTAATTGTCATTAATTGTCCTTATATCAAAATTGAATACCTAGGAAACATGCTTCTCCATTCTTGTGATGCTTTACTAAGAATAATGCATTCCACTTCCATCCATATTAATATAATGTTGTGAAGTCTTCATTTTTTATAATGGCCAAATAGTATTCCATGGTGTACATGTACGACAGCTTGTTAATCCATTCCTGGGTTGAGGGGTATCTAGGCTGTTTCCACATTTTGGATATTCTAAGTTGAGCTGTGATAAACAGTCTAGTGCAAGAGTCCTTATGATAAAAGGTATTTTTTCCTTCTGGATAGATGCCCAGTTCTAGCTTGAGTTTTTTGAGGTTTCTCCATACTTCCTTCTAAAAAGATTGTATTAGTTTGCAGTCTCACCAGCAGTGTGAAAGTGTTCCCTTCTTTCCACATCCATGCATGCCGACATCTCCAGTTTTGAGATTTTGTGATGTAGGCCTTTCTGGCTGGGGTTAGATGGTATCTCAGGGTGGTTTTGATTTGTATTTCTCTAATAATTAAAGGATGATGAGCACTTTTTACATATCTTTGCTAGTCATTTGTCTCTCTTCTTTAGAGAAGATTCTATTGATCTCTCATCCCCATTGATACATGTGGTTGCTGGCTTTTTTCATGTGCATTAATTTGAGTTCTCTATAGATCCTAGTTATTAAGCTTTTGTCTGATTCAAAATATACAAATATCCTTTCCCATTGTGTGTTGTTTATTTTATTTGGTTGTTGTCTCCTTAGCTATACAGAAGTTTTTCAGTTTGATTAAGTCCCATTTGTTTATTTTTGCTGTTGTTGCAATTGCCACGGCATTCATCTTCATAAAGTCTTTCACAGGCCAATATATTTAAGTGTTTTTCCTATGCTTTCTTTGAGGAATTTTATCATTTCAAGCCTTAAATTTAAGTCCTTTATCCATCTTGAATCAATTTTTGTGAGTGGAGAGAGGTGCAGGTCCAGTTTCAGATGGACATACAATGGCATGTGGATATCCAGTTCTCCTAGCACCACTTATTGAATAGAGAATCTTTCCCCAGTGTATGGTCTTGTTTGGTTTATCGAAGATTAGGTGGTTATAAGTTGCCAGTTTCATTTCCTGATTTTCTATTTGATTCCAATGTCCTTGTCTCTATTTCTGTGCCAGTACCATGCTGTCTTAACCACTATGGCCTTGTAGTACAGCCTAAAATCTGGTATGCTGACGCCCCGGGCTTTATTACTAAGAACTGCCTTAGCTATATGGGTTTTTTCATGGTTCCATACAAAACGCAGAATCATTTTTTACAAGTCTTGAAAGTACAATGTTGGTGTTTTAATAGGGATGGCTTTGAATCAGTAGATCGCTTTGGGAAGTATAGACATTTTAACAATGTTGATTCTTCCCAGCCATGAGCATGGTATGTTCTTCCATTTGTTAATGTCCTCTGCTATTTCCTTTCATAGGGTTTCATAATTTTCTTCATAGAGGTCCTACAACTCTTTTGTTAGGTATATTCCTAGGTATTTCATTTTCTTTGAAACTATGGTGAAGGGAGTTGTGTCCTTAATTAGCCTCTCATCTTGCTGTTATTGGTGTATACAAAGGCTACGTACTTGTGGACATTGATTTTATATCCTGAGACATTACTGTATTTTTTTGATGATTTACAGGAGTCTTGTGGTTGAGTCTTTGGGGTTCTCTATGTATAAGATCATATCATCAGCAAAGAGGGAGAGTTTAATCTCCTCTGCTCCCATTTGGATGCTCTTTATTTCCTTGTCTTGTCTAATTGTATTGGCTAGAACTTCCAGCACTATGCTGAATAGTAATGGTGACAGAGGACAACCTTATCTGGTTCCAGTTCTAAGTGGAAAAGCTTTCAGTTGAGCTCCATTCAGTAAGATATTAGCTGTGGGTTTGTCATAGATAGCTTCAATCACTTTAAGAAATATTCCACTTATGTCTATATTCTTCAGTGTTCTAATTAGAAAAGGATGCTGGATTTTATCAAATGCTTTTTCTGCATGTATTGAGAGGATCACATGGTCTTTTCTTTTGCTTCTATTGAAATGTGAATCACATTTATGGACTTGCATACGTTAAACCAGCCTTGCATCCGTGGGATGAAACCTACTTGATCATGATGTATGACTTTTTTAATGATAAGCTGTAATCTATTGGCTAGGATTTTGTTGAGAATTTTTGCATCTATATTCATGAGTGAAATTGGTCTGAAGTTCTTTTTAGTTGGGTTTTTTCCTGGTTTGGGTATCAGGGTGATGTTTCCTTCATAGAACGTGTTGGGAAAGATTCCTTCCTCCTCGATTTTTTGGAATAATTTCTGCAGTACGGGAATAAGCTCTTCCTTGAAGGTTTGATAGAATTTTGGTGTGAAGCCATCTGGACCAGGGCATTTTTTTTTTTTTGTTAAGAGTTTTTTTATTGTTTCTTCAATCTCAGTCCTTGAAATTGGCCTGTTCAGGAGATCTATTTCTCCTGGGTTAAGTCTAGGGATAGGGTGTAATTCCAAATATTGGTCCATTTCCTTCACATTGTCAAATTTCTTGGCATAGAGTTTCTGGTAATATTCAGAGATACTCTCTTGTATCTCTGTGGCATCAGTTGTTACTTCCCCTTTATCATTTCTAATTGTAGTTACTAGAGATTTAATTATGAGATTTTTAAAAACCCCATACCTGTGCCTACAAGATAGATTAACTTTCTCATGGGGTCAGTCTATGTAGCATATATAGACTATATATAATTTATATATATTCTGAAAAATACTATAGTGTATAAGTTGATATATCTTATAAAATTACAGGGTAAGGTGTATCTATTATATCTGTGTTAACATCTGCTGTTTTATTGACTTTTTCAAATACTTTATTTACACAAATTGTTGTGTCTCTAGGTACAAACTTTCCTCTTTGAGCCTGTGGATATCCTTTTCTTCCTTTTGGTGTGTAATGCCAATTTGTCAGTTATCTATGCAGAAGCCTGGTCCTGGCTGTACTGACAAGTGTTACATGAGGGGTTATTTGGGTTATTCAGTTGCATATGACACTGAGCTATATCAATGGATGCTTTCCCATTAGCTTTCTCCTCCCCTCGTCCACCCTCATCCTCACCCTACCCCTCAGGTTGGCATCCTAAGGTTTGACTTATTCTTTCAGTTAGTGTGGATTATTTATTTCATTTTATATTAATTTCCACATAGTCTCTTTTCTCTCTCTCCTCCATTTCTTCCTTTCTATCATTATTATTCCCATCCTTTTCTAAAATCTCTCCTGGGGCACAAATTTACCAGGCTCTCCTTTTGCTAAACACCTAAATATGTTTCCTTTGAATTTTCAGTCTTAGAAATGGCCATCATCTCTGAATAATGTTGGTATTGGGATTTCAGGTTAAAAACATTTATTATATAAATTGAAAGACATAAATTAGTTCAAAGTTATCGGATTAATAACTCAGCAAAAACTAAAATATAATATTACTCCAGATAGATTCTAGGTAAAAAGATACAAACCTAAAAATAAAAATTTTATACCAGAATTACATCCTCTTAGAACATGTTCCTCATTCCCAAGATACAATTTAAATGTAAGTATGGGTAGCTGAAGCTTTATAGTTTAACAATTATTCAGTTAATTCATAACACCTTAAGAGTAAAGTTATTGTCTTATATTTGGAGATGGCCGCAAAAAGTCGGGGCTTCATCTTCTGTCTTTTAATATTTATCTCATGATGGAGAAGGTAGCTCGCCTTCTCTAAAATGGAAATCCTTTATCTGTAAAACAGTGGTAATGATGTGTACTTCAGATTCTATCTGACAATCACAGCAGGAAGATCAGGTGCTACCATAAATGATTACTGGCATTTGGAGAAAAATATTCTATAGTACATTAGAATGCATAGGTGTTGGTGTTAGTGAAAGTTGGGTTCCGGTATCAGCTAATGGGACATAGTAGTGGTCTGACTTTAAATTTATCATTTATAATGTATGACCTTGGCCTTTTAACCCAGGGAATGAGTATCATAATAGTTAGTTCTGTGCTATAAGACACGAACGCCGCTGCTTAGCACAGCAGTGATACCCATTAATTCTCCTTTGAGCATTGTTTTACAGCACAAAGAAGAACTCACCAAATGTGTTGATTGATCAATCCCTTTAACATTGAATGGATCATTAAAAAACACAAACTAAGTAGGTCACCAGACTATAGAAGATAAAAAGAAAAGGAAGATACAATTAATACTGATATTGACACAAAGTGACAGTTCTCAAAAAATGTTCATGTATCTTTATAATGAACAAGATTAAAGAAAATTTTACTTTGGAAACTAAGTTTAGTAATTATCTTTAGCAGTCAAAAAAATGACAAAGAGATGATCAAAACACTTCTAGTTAACACAAAGGATTTAAAGTCAAAATTAGTTTATAGATAGAACTTGAATCTCACTTTGAGAGTGATTGAAACTTGGGTTAAGGTCCTCAAGATGGAACTTGAGCAGCAATCTCTTTACTTAAAAAGCTGTTGCTGCTTTTTTATACTACAGCATTTCCTTCTGTGATGTATTGAGGGTTTGAAAAGAAGATCTTTGTGGGGGTTAGGACTCACATAGGATCCCCATGTTTCTCTCCTCAGTTTCTTCTTATAGTGCTAATGCCATCATGAGATAGTCTGCTACAAACTTTATCTAGAATTTTTCTATTTACACACAAGCTGTACAATCTGAAAGTACCCTGTATCCCATGTTGGGGTTGAATTAGGTCTCTCCCAAATTCATCTATTGAAGTCTTTTTTTTTTTTTTCCCATTTATTAATTTTATTTTATTTTTTTTTAATTATTTTTTATTGAGTCATAACTGTGTACAATGATTCAAGCTTGGAGTACAGTGTGCGGGCTTCCCATACAATCGGAGATATTTTTATCCACCTGATTAATGTAACATTCATGATATTTTCT